>JAOTRH010000018.1:15304276-15347182 GCA_034768845.1 Heliamphora exappendiculata | reverse complement strand
ATTTTAGGGTGGAGTAGTGGTTTCCGTTAAGTTTCAACGAAAATTTTAACAGTTGGATTAGTTTGATGTTAAAATTAAATCTCATGAGAGGTTTGTGCAATTTTTGAAACTACAGGGAAGGTCAGTATTTTTGTCAGAAATCTCAGGGGAGGTCAGTGTAATTTATCCTAAAAACTAACATGGATAAATTATCTTTTGAATTTACAATTGTCCTAACTTCCAGAGGCCATAATACTTTGTGACTCAGTTAGCATATGGAAATGTAAAACCCTTCTCTTCCTTCATTGGTGAGAGAAGAAACACATGCTTTGCTGCTACAAATTATCCAAATAAGGCCAATTCCTTTTGGAAGATCCTACTTTAGGTCAGTGTTTGGTGGCTGCAGTGTTGATCTGCCACAATTTTCACTAACATCATTTGGAGGGATGTCTTTGGTTGAAGAATAACTACAAATTTAGATAAAGGATTAATATGATGGTCGACCCATTTGCACGAACTCTCTTCTATCCTTAATATGGTATTTGGCCATCAAGACTCCTATGATTTTCCCGGAACAAAAAAAAAAAGTTAGTTATGCTTTCCTCATCCGTACAACTTTACAATTGGATTTCTATCTTCATATTCCAGCTAAGCTACTCTGTTCCTTTGCTTCTTTGGGCTATAGCAGAAGCATACTGAGTCAGCAATGGAACTTATCATGTTAGTGCTCAGTTAGTTTATTAATTTCAGGGGCCTGGTCCAAATGCTCGCGTGGTTTACATTGATGGAGCATTTGATCTTTTTCATGCTGGACATGTTGAGGTATGAATGGCTTGTAACTTGACCTCGAATTTGCCAGCTACCTTTTGCCGCTATATGACACTTCTTAATGAATTACAATGTCTATTCATCTTGCTGTCTTTCTTTTTCCTTTTATTTTGTTTAATTTGACTTCAATTGCATTGTTTTTACTGAGTTGTCTTTTTTCTTTTCATTTGACTATTTAAAACTTAAGAAACTCTGCAGTTGATTATAATTCACTTCGATGTATAAGCATTATTTGTGTGATCTTTCCTTGTCGATTAGTTCTTGTTGGCTCCATTTTTTTGCATATTTATTCACTTAAATACCTTTTTGGATGAGTTCGGCCGGTCAAGGTCATTGTACAGCTGTATGCTTATACTCAATATCTTCCTTGGAACTGTTCCTATCTGTACTCATGTTTATTGTGCTTGATTCTTTTCTGTTGCCATTACGCATTACGGTGTGTGCTGCATGTGGATTTAATGACAGTAAATATGCTATAATGCATAATAATAGTAATAAAATTGTGTATCAGGATAGGCTGTAGGTTAGAGAGAGGACAAATGGGACTTCTGAGCTTCTCATTCACTAGACTTTAGAGGAATAGGATGAGAGAGAGGGTTTAAATCTCTTTAGAGGGATACTTTTTGGGCCTTATAACACCACCAAATGTAATAACTCTATAAATATTGTTCCCAATATGCTATCTAAATTCTAAATTATTTTACTTTCTTAGATACTCAAACAGGTCATGACGGGGAGGTGGAGGGGAGGGGGGAATGGGGTAAGGCTACCTCCCTACTATTTCTCCTAAAAAACAGGAGGCTTGGGCATAAGAGGCGACTTTTGAATGCTTACAGAATCAAAAATAAAAAATGAATCAAACTTTAGAAGAAGCCTTTGCACATCTACTTTGTTGTGAGATGTCTTACATTTCAATGTTGGTTTTCATCCCAACGGTCGAGACTTTTGTCCGAACAGTGCAAAGTGTTAGAATAAAGGGGATTATAGAGAAGAGTGTATCTCACCAAAGGAGATCTACACCCATCTTTATTAAGAAAAAGAGAATTACAATAGCTACTGTGGGCATACCCACATAATACCACGTACTATAATATATATAAATATATCAATCATTGCTACTTAACACCCCCCTCAAGTTGGAGTATATATATCAATCATGCCTAACATGTTACAGATGTAATTGACTTGAGATCCCGACAATGCCTTAGTGAACAAGTCAGCAAGTTATTCACCAGATCGAACCGAACCAAACCCAATGGTGCCATTCTTGTACTCATGACGGATAAAGTGACAGTCAATCTCGATGTGTTTGGTTCACTCATGAAACACCGGATTTGTGGCAATATAAACTGCAGACTTATTATTGCACCGCAATTTAGTAAGACCCATAGGCGGTTCACCTAACTCAGTGAGAAGCTGTCGGACCCACATAATTTCAGATGTAGCTAATGCCATGGACCTGTATTCTGTCTCTGCACTTGATCTCGATACCACGTCTTGCTTCTTGCTTTTCCACGACACGAGATTCCACCAACAAAAACAGAGAACCCTGATGTGAGTCTTCTATCAATTGGACATCTTGCCCAGTCTGCATCAGAATAGCCCTTAGTACGCGAATGACCCCGATCATAAAACTGTAGACCCATCCCTGGGTTGCAGTTGAGATACCGGAGAATACGAGCCGCTGCAATCCAGTAGGGAGTACGAAGATCATACATGAATTGACTCACAACGCTAAACGGATAAGCAATGTCTGGTCTAGTCATGGTAGTTAAATAATTAAGTTTCCCCACCATTCGTCGATATCTGTCTGGATGAGAAAACACATCACCTTCACCAAGAAGAAGCTTCATACTTTGATCTATCGGAGACTCCACACTTTTTTGCATTCAATAGACCAACATCACGCAGAATATCAATCATATATTTCTTTTGAGACATAAAGATCCCATGCTTACCTCTAGCTACCTCGACTCCCAGAAAATATCACAAGTGTCCAAGATCCTTCGTTTGAAATTGTGACCGTAAGAAAGTGTTTAGGTTGCCAATCCCAACATGATCATCACCAGTAATAATAATATCATCAACATAGACAACAAGAAGAATACATCCTGCATCAGTCCGACGAAAGAACACTGTATGATCTTTGCCCGACTACCGTAGTCCAAACTGTTGTACCACCATGCCGAATCTCCCAAACCAGGCTCGAGGAGATTGTTTTCGACAGTATAAGGACTGACGAAGTCGACACACAAGGTCAGACCCCCCCTGAGCAACAAACCCGGGAGGTTGCTCCATATAAACTTATTCCTAAAGGTCGTCATGGAGGAAGGCATTCTTGACATCCAGCTGATACAGGAGCAAGTTCTTTGTGGCAGCGAGAGAGAGGAGTAACCGAATGGAGGTCATCTTGGAGACTGGAGAGAAAGTCTCAAAGTAGTCAATTCTATACGTCTGAGCATATCCCTTCGCAACAAGGCGTGCTTTTAAACGAGCCAACGAACCATCAGGATTCACCTTCACTATATAGACCCATTTGCAGCCAACGGCCTGCTTCCCAGCAGGAAGAGGAACAAGCTCCCAAGTATCATTATGCTCCAAGGCGGACATTTCCTCTAACATAGCTGATCGCCAACCAAGATGAGAGAGCCTCTAAAACACTTCCCGGAACAGCAGTAGTATCCAGTGCAAAAATAAAGGCCTGTAAGGAAGCTGACAACCCCTTATAAGACTCAACATACCTGGGGTGATCCCAACATCGACGATATGGGCAACGGGCAGCAATAGAGAGCTCACTTGTTGGCGGATCAACCGACGAGAGGACTGGCTCAACAGAGTTCGGATCACTTGGAGGTAAAGGTGCTGGAGGCGACAGTGAGAGTGGCTCAGGAGATGTACCAGGAATATCAATGGTAAACCGAGAAAGCATAAAATCAGCAGGTAAAGGAGGGGGAGATGACTCGCGAGCGGGAGATGGACTCTCTATTGCTGCCCGTTGCCCATATCGTCGATGTTGGGATCACCTCAGGTATGTTGAGTCTTATAAGGGGTTGTCAGCTTCCTTACAGGCCTTTATTTTTGCACTGGATACTACTGCTGTTCCAGGAAGTGTTTTAGAGGCTTTCTCATCTTGGTTGACGATCAGCTATGTTAGAGGAAATGTCCGCCTTGGAGCATAATGATACTTGGGCGGATCAACCGACGAGAGGACTGGCTCAACAGAGTTCAGATCACTTGGAGGTAAAGGTGCTGGAGGCGGCAGTGAGAGTGGCTCAGGAGATGTAGCAGGAATATCAATGGTAACCCGAGAAAGCATAAAATCAGCAGGTAAAGGAGGGGGAGATGACTCGCGAGCGGGAGATGGACGGGAAGGAGATGGTGAATAGAAAGGGATTGACTCAAGAAATGTGACGTCCCGAGACACAACAAATTGACGGAGTGCAGGACAATAACACCGATACCCTTTTTGATACTGAGCATAGCCAACGAACACACATTTGAGGGCACAAAAATCAAGTTTGCTAACCTGTGGTCTGGTGTCGCGCACATAGCAATGCCACCAAAGATTTTAAGTGGCAAGGAGTGGAGAGGCACCATAGGAGTTAGAATAGATATAGAAGAAAGACCACCCAATACAGTAGACGGCATGCGATTAATGAGATAGCACGCCGTAAGAACCACCTCACTCCAAAACTAATGAGGCATATGCATATGATACAATAGAGTCCGGGCAGTTTCTAACACGTCTATTTTTCCATTCAACTACCCTATTTTGTTCGGGTGTATCGAGACATGACCGTTGATGGGACATTCCATGACTTAGCAAGAATTTCCTCATAGCAGTAGACAAATACTCCCCCCCATTATCACTCCGCAAGATTTTAACACAAATGCCAAATTGATTTTGAATAGTCATGCAAAATTGGGTAAACACAGACAAAACCTCAAATTTATGCTTTATTAAATAGAGAAAAGTGGTGCGAGAGTAATCATCAACAAAACTCACAAAGTAGCGAAAACCAAATAAAGAGGTGACCGGACTAGGTCCCAAGACATCGGAATGAACTAACTGAAACGGAGCTGAAACTCTTTTATAGACACGAGAAGAGAAAGGCACACGCAAGCGCTTAGCAAAACGACATGACTCACACTCAATAGCCGACACCGACTTTAAACTAGGGTAAAGTATTTGGAGATTCTGTAGACTGGGATGACCAACACGACAGTGAGTATCAAGAGCAAAAGATGATACGGCTGAATATGCTTGAGCAGGAGCAGCACCCAGCAGGTACAACTCCCCAGAGACCCGTCCTCTACGGATAGTCCTCTTCATCGAAATATCCTGAAAAATACAAGAGTCAGGAAAGAATGAACAACCCAAATCAGAGGTGATTTGACTGATGGACAGTAAATTGAAGGGGTTATCAAAGGTATGCAAGACATTATATAAAGAGAGAGAAGAGGTTGGCGTCGCAACACCGCAACCTTTGACAGCTAGGGAAGATCTATTAGCCACCAAGACACCAGCATGACCAAGGATAGGCTTGTAATCAGAGAGAATACCTGATGATCCATCCATGTGAGCAGAAGCGCCAGAATCTATGACGCAAGTGTGGGGGGTAGCCACACATGCAGTAGGATTACCTGCAAATGTGGCTGTTGGTACCTCAAACGAACTCGCATTCTGGCCAGTCTGTCCATACATATACTGATCGTACTCTGCTGCAGTCATCTCCACAACTCGTTTGGCTGAGCTAGAAGCTCCCTGAGGACTTGGCTGGATATATTCTTCTTGGCTAAAATCGAATGTGGCATTGGCCACCAGTGGGGGCGCTTTCCATGAAGTTTGTAACACTCACTACGAATGTGCCCCCTAATCCCGGAATAATGACACGTACGGGTCTCACGACCGCCATCACGACCCCCTCCACGACCAAACCGACCACTACCACGACCGCAACCTCGACTGCTGCGGTTGCCATGCATACCTACTAGAGCAGATTGGTCAGATGCCTCAACAGCGGATGCAGTAGGGCCACGAGAGTCATCCCGACAAGATGCTCGACTTAGGCGTCGGAATGTCTCAAAAAGAGTAGGAATATCGGCCCCGACAAGGATATGAGAACACGCCGAGTCGAGCTATAAATCCAAACCGACCAAGAAGCACACCACCAATAGTTGTCTCTGCTGTTGAAACAGGGACAACTGATTTGTGAATGTAAGGAGCCGGTCAAACTCGTCTGCCAAAACCTTGAATTGCAGAAAATTATCCTGAAGCAGCTTCCCGGATTGCTGAGACTGAAAGAAGCCTTTCATAACGTCATATAAACGGGAAAGGTCATTGGTGGATGAATAAATTGACTCCAATGAGGACCAGATCTCTCGTACGGTATCAGAGTTAGCCACCAAGGCCTGAACGAAAGGTTCCATTGAATTGAGTAGCTAACTAAATATCCGAGCATCGTCCCGAGTCCAGGTCCGAAAGGTTGTTGAGGTCTGAGATGGAGAATCATCAAATAAGTGGGAATCGAGCTCCATTCCCTTAAGCGACTTCAAAACACTCTTCTTCCATAATGCATAACTGTTGGCGCCATCAGGTCGCCGATCTACCAACCATGTGGATGAGGAAAACACCTCTGTGGTATGCTGCCGACCAACTTCAACATTAGATTCGCGGGTCACAAAATCCTCTGACATCCTTGTGCACCGATCAAGGAACCAAAAAATACCACACAACCAAGTCACAATCCACACGCGTAAGAGATAGAGAACCGAACCGAACCGAACCATCACAGCATCCTTAATCTAGCAACATACTCACCATTTGTCTCAGGAGAAGTGGACAGATGCTGTGAGGGAGAAGCAAACTAATCTGGAAGAGCCAACGAAGTCTGGCGACCCTCCGGCAAGGCTCCGGCGAGCCTCTAGCGAGGCTCCGATGAGGCCTGTTTAGTCGGCTTAAAGCCCTGGAGGTCTTACTGTACTCGGCTGGAGCAGATAGCCAGCCTGGAGGGGCTGTCGAAGGTCGGCGTCAAGGGTTTCTGGGCTTAATATGCCAACAGAGATCGGCGAGGGTTCCTGGGTTGCCGACAGTGGTCGGCGATAGTTTCTGGGGTGCCGACAATGGTCGGCGATGAGTCTTGGAGTTCCGACGAGGGTCGACGTGAGGTTTAAAGAGCCAAGCGAGGGTCGGCGACGGGTTTAGGGTTTCAGATGAGGGTCGATGTGAGGTTTAGAGAGCCAGGCAATGGTTGCCGGTGGGTTTAAGGAGGCCGACGGTGGTCGGCGGTGGGTTTAGAGAGGCCGACAATGGTCGGCAATGAGTTTAGGGTTTAGACGAGTAGGTGGCCGCTGGGTAGGGTTCAGATGGTCGGCGGTGCTTGTTTTGAAAGTGGCGGCTAGGGTTTTGGGAGGCTAAAGTTAGAATTTCATGGCTCTGATACCATGTTAGAATAAAGGAGATTAGAGAGAAGAGTGTATATCATCAAAAGAGACCTACACCCATATTTATTAAAAAAAAGAGGATTACAATAGCTACTGTGGGCATACCCACATAATACGACGTACTATAATATATATAAATGTATTAACCCTTACTACTTAACAACGCCAAAGACGGCAGCCACGCCAGCAAGTTTATGATTATGATGATGATGATGATGATGATGATGATGATACTAACATTTATGAACCACGCCATTCTTTCTAGATGAGATGTGTTAATTGCTTTGCTTAAATAAGAACTAAATGAATATTAGTCTGTGATTTTTATAAAATGATATCTTGTTCATAATAGTAATATGTTAAAATGTTGAACTATTATTTGTTAGTATATAACTATATTAGAGGTTTAAAGCATGCATCATGCATGACATTATTACAATCAATATTATTTTTTTCTTGTCTTTGTTGTCAAAAGTTATCAATTATGTTAGTATTTATAATATCATAGATACTTAGTGAAATTCTTTTACTATACAACAATATCGTTTTTTCTTTTAAATTTTAAAAATATAAATTCTAGAAAATATATTTTTTGTGTCCAAATAGCAATTAAAAACAACTACAAACATTCAATTTGTAGTAAATAAATCTAGAATATGTGCATCAACGAGTTTTATGCCATTTGCTAGCGTTTGAAAAAAATTCACATATGCGGCGCCTGATTCTTGTTACAGGTTGAACGGAACGCCCGATACACGCTACACGCGACCGTTACGCCGGCCAACACCGCAATTTAAAACCTTGGAGTCTTTGTTGATCCAAGGAAAATTAAAGCTGGATACTACATGAAGTTCGTAGAAGGGATTTCCCGTATAGCTCTGCCATTGACCTGTTTGACTCGAAAAAGGGATATGTTTAAGTAGTACGATGCGGCGTTTGGTGTCTGCACCAATACTTATTGTTCCTTCTGGGAATGAAAGGTTTACCATCTACAGTGAAGTCTCCAAGAAGGGTTTGGGATGTGTTCTGATGCAAAAAGATAATGTGGTGGCATGTGCTTCAAGGCAGTTGAAGCCATATGAACAGAATTATCTTACACAAAACTTAGAGTTGGCAACAGTAGTGTTTGCATTGAAGATTTGAAGGCACTACTTATACGGTGTAAGGTGTGAGATATTCACGGACCATAAAAGGTTGAAATACATCTTTACCCATAAGGAGTTGAATATGAGACAGAGAGGGTGGTTAGAACTTCTGAAGGATTATGACTTAGGAATCAACTATCAACTGGGAAAAGCTAATGCAGTGGCGAATGCTTTGAGCAGGATGTCGTCAAGTAGTTTGGCATACTTGGTCACAAACGAAAAGCATATCTTGGAAGATTTAAGAAGACTAAATGTTGAGATACGTTGGCAGGAGCCTCGTGTACTTTTGACAAACCTTAAAGTTCAGCATACCCTAATTGAGGTAATTAAGGTGAGTCAAAAAGATGATCCACAACAAAAGAAAATCAAAGAAAAAGCAAAAGCATGATCGCACACTAACTTTATAGTTCACCATGATGGGACTTTATGTTTTGGGGATAGGTTATGTGTGCCTAATAATTAAGAGATCAAAAAAAGAAATATGGAAGAAGCCCATAGATCGGAGTATTCACTGCATCCCGTGAATACTAAAATGTATAAAGACTTGAAAAGGAATTTTTGGTGGGATAATATGAAGAGTGAAATTGTCCAGTTTGTTGCTCAACATTTACCTTATGTTTGGCCTAACTTTTTTTAAGGACTTTTTGCATAAAAACCTTTTAAAAAGCCCACTGGTTTGGCTTCAGATGGCTTTTAACACATCTTTTATATTTACTTTTTTTATAAAAAAAAGCCAAAAAGCCTAGAACAAAAGCTAGTCCAAGCACAAGCTTAGTATTCCAATACGTGAAGGTTGAACATCAGAGACCAGCAGGTCAGTTACAACCGCTTCCCATTCCTAAGTGAAAGTGGGAGCATATCTCCATGGACTTTGTTACAAGGTTGCCCAGAATTCCAAGTGGTAATGATTCTATTTGGTTATTGTTAACCGGTTAACAAATTCTGCTCACTTTTTGGTTATTAGAATTGGATTCTCCTTGGAAAGGCTAGCAAAGTTGTATACTAAGGAGATCGTAAGGTTACATGGCATTCCTGTGGCGATAGTTTTTGATAGGGATAGCGAGTTTGTATCTAAATTCTGGGAGAGTTTACAAGGTGCTTTGGGGACCAATTTCAATTTTAGCACATCCTTCCACCCTCAGACCGACGGACAATAAAAAAGAACTATTCAAATTCTTGAATATATGTTGAGAGCTTGCACTATTGATTTTGAAGGATCTTGGGATGGCCATATACCCGTAGTGGAGTTTTTTTATAATAACAATTATGAAGCCAACATTCATACGGCACTTTATGAGGCTTTATATGAGGCTTTATATGGGAGAAAGTATAGATCACTTATCTATTGGGATTAAGTTGGCAAGAGAAAGTTGTTAGGGTCAAAAATTGTTCAGCAAGAAGTGGACAAATCTATCTCATTAGGGACCGACTTCGCACAACTCAAAGAAGGTAGAGCAGTTACGCAGTCAATAAGGGATGAAACTTAGATTTCTAGGCAAGAGACCGTGTGTTTCGGTATCTCCAGTCAAAGGAGTAATGAGATTTGGAGTACGTAGGAAGTTGAGCCCCAGATTTGTGGGATCATTTGAGATCTTGGATTGAGTTGCAGAGGTGGCGTACAGACTTGCCTTGCCACCTTCACTTGTAGGAGTATATAATGTTTTCCACATTTCTATGATGAGAAAATATATACCGGATAGAACTCACATACTTGATCATGCACGGCTACAACTTAGAGAATATTTGACTTATGACGAACAACCAGTAAAGATTGTAGACTGTAAAGAGAAAATATTAAGACGACGAATCATTTATTACGTTAAAATTCATTGGAGCAACCACACTAGAAAAAGAAAAAAAAAACTACTTGGGAACTCGAGGAAGAAATGAAAGAAAGATACCCACAACAGTTTGAGAACTAAAGTATGTTAAATTTAAAGGATGAAATTTTTTAAGGGGGAGAGAATGTAATATATGAAACTAATTATATATATATATATATATTTTTTTTTTTATTTGGCTTTCCACACAATAAGGGCGTCGCGTATTTGAGTAGGGGATATTGTCATACCCCATATCACATCGGTGGGAGATAAAAATCAAATCTGGTGTATAAAACAACTTGTGGGGTACTACTAATAACTTGGGCTTATGCATTTTGGACCACGTTGTTAGGCTCCATATTCAAGCAACTAAACCAGTGATCTACTTGGGTCGTTACATTTCTCATGTATTTTGTTTAGTGGTAGTGTGCAGAAATAGGTTTACTAGGCATAACAGAGTTGTTGTCTTAGTGAGTCTTGCTCAAGTGATCGTACTATTTTTAGATTTTACACAAAATGCAATTAGTGATTTTATGGATGCAGTCTTCTCTTTTTTATGTTTTTGTCATCAATTGATAAAGTCAAAGGTGGTTACAAAAAATGCATCATGTACTCATTACTCCACTGGGTAATGCATCATGTACTCGTTCTTCCCTCGGTCGTGTTTATCTGTTAGTACTTTTATGCATAGATGTTGGCGTTTTCATTTCAATAGAGTTTGTTCTTCTTATTTTTATTTCAAGCTTAGAAAAGCACGTGACTAGTATTGTAGTTGAAAATTTAACACACTGTCTCGACTAAGGCTTCATGAGACTTCAGGCTTTATCAAGGCTTTATACAGTTAGTGAATTTTGTGCATTAGTGTTTTTTTCCGGTTTTGGGTTTCATTCATGTAAATAATCTTTTCTTTGTTGTAGTTGATTGCTTAATATTGATCATATTAAACTGATTAAAAGACTCCTCTAACATTTAGTTTAATTGAGAAAAAATAACATACGCTAATATGCTCTCTAGGTTGAAAACTCGTTTTCCACATTAATTTTCCACCATACATTGCATATTTGAAGATAATGTATGGATAAGATAAAGAAAACAGAGATGCTAGCAACAAATATTACAATACACTACAAGAATGCAATGCAAGTGAGTCACTCAGAAGACTACATGAAGGTTAAGAATGTAGCTTACAGTTCTGATTAAATAACTTGAATGCTTCATATAGCCCTAAACAAAACATAATAGAGGGCAAAAAATGCAAGTTGTCTTTTTTAATAGTTGAGAAAACTACTAAGGAACAATTATTGAGTCTCATATTAGCTATATTACATGGACTCTTCTAAATATATAAAATACCCGTGTTAGAGACTCGACACTCGGATAAGGGCATGAAATATGCGTCCGGTATTTTTACTTGGATATTCATCAAGAAAACATATTTAATAATTCGAACGAGTTTCTTTAAAAAATATGTATAAACTCTAATATTATGAAAGAAATGTTCAATAGAATCTTGTAAGCACCATTTACCATATAAAATAAAAGTATATACATTAAGAAGACGAATATTTTGTTGTGTCCTACAGATATAGCACCTTGAGGGATGAGAAGGAAGAAGGGTATAGCACCTAAGAAAGTTATGAAAATTATTGGTGCACTTCAACTCCATCTAGAATTTGTGAAAGGTGGACTGAATTGGTCAAAGGGTGTGAGAGGAATTTTTTTTTTTTTTTGCAGCTTTTTTTTTTTTGCTACTATTTTTTTTTTTTTGGCCTACTGATTTTTTTCTGGTTTTAATTTGTGGCTGTATCTGGAGCTTGGGTAGAACCTTTAGTATTGTCGAATGGAAACAAGGGTTTTTTTTTCTGCTGATTCAGATTTTTTTTTTTGGACAAAAAAAAGCTGTGGTATGGGGGCAGGGCTGCTTTTTTGGACTACTGGGAAGGCTGGACTGAGTTGGGTGTGGGCTGGGTTAGGTTTTTAGTTTTGGGTCAGAAAATTCTTTAGGCCTTGGGGTTATAAATGGGTTGGGTAAAATCAAGAATAAAGTTTCAGGCTAAAGGCTTGGGACAAGAGAAAAAGAAAAATAAGAGTTTAAAGAATTGGGTCTTAATTTGGGGTCAAGTAATAGATCGGGTCTAGGGTTAGTATTACTTTCTCTTTTTCGGGCCAGCCCTCCTCCTAGACGATGGTGTCAAGATATGGTTGAAGATGATGCAATGGTGCAAAGATGGTGTTCACCGAGCAGCAGCAATGGTCGAAGGTCCAATCAACCCTGTTTGGACCGATTCACAATGGTCAATGACGATTATGACTCAGTTAGAGATCAAATCGTTTGCCCATACCCAACACTTTGCCGCTGCTTAGTAAGTAAACAGCCATGGCTTTCGGCTATCTCTAGAGGTGCAATGGCTGCAATGGTGTAGTGGCGGCAGGATGGTTGTGGTTGATGATGCCAGAAGTGGCAATGGATCACAATTTTGCTTTGATACCAAATGATGTAAAACTAGAGAGAAGGCAAAGAGAACAAAGGGTGAGAAGAAGATGAAGAGAACGAAGAGAGCAAAAGAAAGGTAAGAGGACATATCACATACGGGATACAATTCTAATTCAAATTCTCATTCATAAACTCTTATGAGTAGCAAAGGAAATGAGTTACCACATCAGTAAATCAGAAGAAAGTGAAGAACCAGCGAGGGGCTGTTTGAACCAGAGATAGAGTTGACGACTAAGGTCACCGGCTAAAGAGTAGTATCGCTGGCAAGGGATCAACAGACAGAGGTATCGACAGCGAGGATGGGTGGCAGCAGCACAAGGGTAGAACCAAAAGAAGGTTGAACCAGAAGAGGGAGTCGTACCGGAAAGGGCTGCGACGGAGCTAGGGTTTTGAACTAGAGGCTGCGAGGCTAGGGTTGTGAACCAGGATGATCAAACCAGAGGGGAGGGGGTAGGGTTTCGGTGTTGGGAGAAGAAGGGAAGATCAACGAGGCTAGGCAGGGAAACCAAAAGGCTAGGAAGGGTTCAAACCAAAAGGCTAGGGTTTCGACGAAGCTAGGACGGTCGACGAGGATAGGGAGGCGAACCAAAAGGGTAGGAATTCGACGGGGCTCGTGGTGTGGGAAGTTGTGAACCTAAAGGCTAGGGTTCTAGCGGGGCTAGTGGTGAGGAATCTATTGGCGGCGGGGCTACGGTTTGGATTTTTTTTTTCTTTTGATTTTGGCACTAATACCAAAAAAAAAAAAAAATTATATAATTTCTGACTTATCTTCAAAGAGATATGGCTCTCTACTTATATTGATAAAATAAGATTACATAAAAGGAAGAAAATAAATTCGCAAATCAAAACCATAATCAACAAAATCCTAATTTCCTAACATGTTGATCCTAATTATCAAATCATAAGTAATGAGATCCTAATTTCCTAATGTATTGCTTTCAATAGTATCACCAAATAACAATAGAGAATTATTAAAAGTGTTATTGTCATCTTTTCAATCCTTAAATGATGTATTTTGACATTTTCAACTTAAATCATATAGATCTTTACTCTTATTATATTTTATAATTACTAAATGAGCAACAAATTATGCATGCTTATCTCTTATGTTTACAATGAACACATGAAGTTGCATTATAGTATTTTCAAAATAAAACAAAAGTGGTAAATAAGAATTCCTGGTTTGTTAGATACGATAAATTTGAAGAATCACATGAATTGTAAATAGTGAATCAACTCGTGAATCAAAAAGCGTGAATCATAAGATTCATCATGATTTTGTTACAAAATATATTTACTCATAGATTTATATCAATTTATGTATTAATTGTGAATCAAATCATGAGCTGAATAGTATATCATAAGATTCTAATAACTATGCTAATCCAGCGACAAGAGTGTACCTAACTTGTCCCAATCTGACTTTTTTCTTTCTTTCTCAACCTGCACCGACTTATTGTATTAACAACATCATGTTGAATGGCAAAAAATTTACAGCTTAGAGTCAAACTCTCCATCTCTATCTTGGGGGCAAAGGCAAGTATAGTTGGCTACTAGCGACTAAACAACTACCACACGAAAATGATCTTAAGTATACTAAATGGAATATTGAGAATTACACCATCTTGGGTTAGTTCTCCACCTCTATGGAGTAACATGTCTACCACATGTTCATGTATCATGACACGATTCCTCGTTTATGGTCAACCTTGACATGGATGTATACGTGTGCCCGTAATGATACCCACATTTTAAAGTTATAACAGGATATCTCATGCATTTCAGGAAGCTTTAAGACTTTATGTGACGGTGTCTTACGAGTACTTACAGTCTCATTGGAAAGAATTAGCACACTAAGGCTCGTTGCTTTAAACTTCATCCCGAACTGAAGCAACGCTTTACTAGGAACTACCCTTCCAATTCTAAATCCTCTCACACTACTGCAATTGCCGAGCATATTAGAGGTACAGGGTCTCCAACCCTCTCTAACTTTAGACATCTCCAATCCTAGATTGGTCTGCTTTAGGAGCGACTTTGTTCTTTTACTACTCAAGCTCAAGGCATCTCTTTGATTCCCACTGCTACCCTTGCCACAAGTACTACTACTGCTTTACATGTTGAATTTGCACAACCTACTTAGGTTCTAGATTCTAAGGCCAATGACCATATGAATGGTGAGTTGTTTTCTTCCTCTATTCGTTTTACTAATAACATTGTTTGCCTCACTAATGACTCTACCTCTGCTATTCGTTATAAGGGTGATGTGTTTCTCTCTCCTGGTATTACCCTTACTTTTGTCTTTCATCTTCCTAATTTTTCCTTTAATCTTTTATCTGTTAGTCATCTTGTTAAAAATCTTCATTATGCTGTTAGTTTCTTACCTATTCATTTACTTTAGGACATAAATTCGACGAAGATTTTTGGAAAGGGGTATGAGTGTTATGGATTGTACTGCTTTGGAGAGCCACCACTTTCACCACCACCCACACCAAGTCTTCAGGCCCATGTCTTACCAGAATATGCACCTCCCGTCTTCTATTTTCAAATTCTGAACCTATGGCATGCTCGTTTAGACCATGCTAATTTTCAGTATTTGTGTTTGTTATTTTCTTCCTTAATTAAAGCTTGTAAGAATAATAAATTTTAATGTATAGTTTGTGAATTTTTTTAAATATACTTGCACCATTTATATTCCTCGTATGCATTGTGTCTGATATGTTTGATCTTATTCATTTAGTTATATGGGGACTCTCCCCGATTGTTGCTTTTTCTAGTCATCACTATTATATGACCTTTATTGATGATTATTTTCGAAGCACATGGGCCTATCCTTTGAAGGAAAAATCGGATGTCATACTTCTCTTTATCCAATTTCTCCAGATGATTAAAACTCAATTTCATATTGTTGTTCACCCGATCTAATCTAGTAATGGTGGTGAATATATCTCTGATGTCTTCCGCTACCACCTTACTCAGGTAGGTATCTTGCAACAACTCACATGTCCTTAGACAACCAAACAAAATGGGGTTATCAAACATAAGAATCGACATATTATATTTGTCGTTCGTTGGCCTTTATGTGGCTTGCATGTCCCTAAGTCTTATTCGCATTGGTTGTCCTTATTGTTGTTTATCTCATTCATCGCACTTCAAGTTGCAATCTACAAGGTTGGCTTCCCTTTCAGGTTCTTCAACCTGATCATCCTCTGTTGCCTCTTCTGCCTCGAGTATTTGGATGTACTTGCTTCGTCCAGAATCGTTGTTTCACCCGTACTAAACTGGATAATAAATCTGTTAAATACCTCATTTAAGGCTATTTGTCAATGTCCAAATGCTATCGTTGTTATAATTCAGTGTCTCGCCGCATGTTTCACGCTTTTTATGTCACTTTCTACGAGGATACTCCATTCCATAGTAGTCCGTCCCGGTCAGCTGTCCCGGCCTCTCTTCTTAGTCCCTCCTTGGAAGCTCCTTTTGCGCATGCTCGTCCGATTCAGTATTTTTTACCCTCCCTCCGGGGTAGACCCGTCCATCCCCTGACCTTTCCCACCCTTGCAGATGTACTCACACCCTCACTCTCAGTCTCCGCAGCCAAAAATCTCTTTGGATTCAGATTCAGGTAATTCCTCCCCTTCTTTCATTTCTGCACCTACCTCTTCTCGATATCCCTCTCATGATCGTAAACCCCCTTCCCATTATGGTTGGTAAAGCAAGTACTAATCATCCTATCTCCCAATATGCCTCATATGATGGTCTTTTAGCTTCTTATCCCACTTTTCTCAGCAAGATTGAGAGTGTGTCTATCTCTCGATCAGTGTCCGACGCTCTCTAGAATCCAAAGTGGGTTACCACCATGCAAGCAGAGCTGGATATCTTGGAATCCAAACATTCCTAGGAACTTGTGCCCTTACCCTATCACGAGAAGACCGTGGGGTGTAAGTATGTCTTTAGTGTAAAGTACTTAACTGATGATTTTGTGGATCAGTATAAGGCTCAACTTGTGATCAAAGGCTTTACCCAAGTCCGTGGAAAAGATCTTCAGCTCAGGCCGAGTATAGGGCTATGGCTCAGGGCTCAGGAAACTTGTAAAATACTTTGACTTTGGTCTCTCCTTCCTGAGCTGAGCTTTGAGGAAAACGGATCATCTTGGTTATTTTGTGATAACAAATCTTCCATTATGCTTGCCTCTGATTCAGTTCTTCATAAACGGACCAAGTATATAGAGGTGGGCATTCACTTTATTCGGGAAAAAGTTCGAGCAGGCACTTTGACTCTCTTCTTTGTCTCTTTATCTGATCAGACTGCGGATATATTCACCAAGTCCGTGGGACCATCTTTGTTCAAGTCATTAATTGTCAACTTGGGCTAGATTGGCATCTTTGCTGCAGCTTAAGAGGAGTATTGTAAGCAACACATTAGGAAATTAGGATCTCATTAATTATGGTTTGATTATTAGGATCAATACGTTCGGAAATTAGGAACTTATTGATTATGGTTTTGATTTACGAATTTATCTTCCTTTTCTATAATCCTATTTTATCAATATAAATAGAAAGATATACCACTTTGAAGGTAAGCCAGTAATTATATAATTCTTTTATGTTTTTGAAACTGTTGGATAGCTTAATATACATTATTGAGCCTATTTCCTAACAACTTAAGCTTTTTGGACGATTAGTGATTTAACATGGTATTAGAGCTCTAGTTCCATAAGGTCTTGAGTACAAATCTTGTGATGTATTTTCCTGTTATATTTGTTACTGTGAACTCTGTGTGTTGGTGTACCTGTTCAGTTTGTTAGCCTCTCTACGTGCGAAATAAGGTCGCACATGAGGGGGAGTGTTGGATAGTATAATATACATTGTTAAGCTCATTTTCTAAAACTTAAGCTTTTGGGACAATTAGTGACTTAACAAAAACAATTCTAGTTTAATATGATATGGGTTAGATAAGTTAGATTCAACGATTACATAATATTTTTTCTATACAATAACCACACAAGATACGTTCAAAAGCATATTATGTTTAATCTAAAGAATTTTCACCTTCTCTTTTCTTATTCTACTCTTCTTTGAGATTTTTTTGTCCATTTTATGAATTTCAAAAGAAAATATACTATGATTTAAAAAAAAAAAAAACTTGTAGTGATTAGATTTGAGCCAAATTCTCTTAAAGAAAGTAAATATGTTTCCAATTAGAATATATAATTATGTTCTTGTTGAATAATATGTCAATATTAACTTTATTTATTTTATTTTATACATATTAAGGGTTTACCATCACATTTACAGTTTATGCTGAATCATACGATTCTCGATTCAATTCAATTCAATTCAAGATTTGCAAAACTAAAATTTTGATTTACGATTTGACAACCATGCATAATAGCTATAGGCTTAAAACCCTAATTTAAAAAGGAAACTAGATACCTAAACGAAAAGGAAACAAAATAAAAATCCAAATTAAAAACAAATTAGAATCTTAAAAAAAAACGAAACAAAATAAAAATCATTATTAAATGATAATTAACATAAACCTTATTATTAAACAACTAAAATACATTGCATATGAGCCGTAATGATCCGCATCATCTAGCACCCTTGATATAGGAATTAGATGAAACTGATATTTAGATACATTCCCATACTCGACATCCGTATTCCACATCCCATATACCATAGATTATTACCACAATTAAAAATACCATCACGCTTTAAAGTTTAAACACTGTCAAGTGGGAAAACATACAGAGAACTACTAACCAAGTATTGTTGCTGGCACAGCCAAAGCAGCAGCAGCTTGGATTCTGATCTTAAAGTTAGGAGAATCACGAAGTAGTACTAAAAGCATACTAAAAACAGATGGAGCCCTGCAAAAAAAAAAAAAGAAAAGAAAAGAAAAAGTGATGGCTTAAAATTATCTCAATACAAATATCACTACTTCTAGAGCACAAGCATAAAATATTTATAGCAAAATAAGAAGCATCCATATCAAGTAAAAGAAACACATTATCCCAAGGAAAAAAACATAAACAATGCTTATCAAATAAATCGGATAAATAAATAAATAAAAACATCAAAATATATTAAAAAATAACTATACCAAAATCCCTCAAATTCTTAGATGCAGGAAGAAATATTTAGTGATGAAAGACTCTTATAACAATTAAATAAGTAGGTTTCTAAAAGGTGTAAGAAGAAGAAGAACAGGGTGTCAGGAAAAAAAAAAAGAAAAAAAGAAGTATTGTGTCACGGAGAATAAGAGAAGAATATGGTGTACGGAAAAGAACGCCATGAAGGACGAGGAAGAAGCAGAGGATGACAAGAATTTGATTTGTTCCTCGGATGATTTCTCCTTAGGTCTGCTGTTTGAAGAAATGTGGAACAACAAGGTGATGCTGCTCAACGATGATTATAGATGCTATGGAAATGACCAGTTTTGCAAGTTCGAGTCTAAGTAACTATCGAGTTTAATCAGATACCATAGGATGGCAACAAAGGAGATTATGCTTGTCCACAAGTTTTGGCAAATCAGTAACTATAGAATTGGTAAATCAACAAGCTTAAGCTCTATGTGGTTGTAGCCTGTCAATTCTTCAGAATTCAAATGTGCCTGTAAGCTAAATTATGTCTGTTGCTTTTACTTGTTTGTTTCTATTTATTTTGTTGCTTTGTCTCCCGAGGCAGAGGCAGCGGCAGCGGCAACATCTAGTCACCCATGCAAATGCAAAAGCAAGACTGAGAAGTTTCCTCCACCTCACGAGGACACAGCTGTTGGTGTCCCATTGAGTACTTCACACCACATTGACACACACAGACGCAAATGGATTGGAATGAATGAGAGTAGGCACCTCACTTATCACATTCAAACCAGAAGATTGTTAACAAAGAAAATACAATCTCATGTGAATGAAGTTTAATTTTACATTTAATTGATCAATTAAACATGGCTCTAGAGTTTGGAAGACGTAATATGCAGATAATCTCGCTCGGAGAAGTAATATGCACTAGTCTAGATTTTTGTTTTTACTAAGAAATTAAAATAAAAAAATTTAAATGAGATGAAAACAAGACACGCACAGACGCAAATGAATTGGAATGAATGAGAGTAGGCGCCTCACTTATCACATTGTTTTTACTAAGAAATTAAAATAAAAAAATTTAAATGAGATGAAAACAAGACACGCACAGACGCAAATGAATTGGAACGAATGAGAGTAGGCGCCTCACTTATCACATTCAAACCAGAAGATTGTTAACAAAGAAAAGACAATCTCGTGTGAATGAAGTTTTAATTTTACATTTAATTTGATCAATTAAACAAGTCCCTAGAGTTTGGAAGACATAATATGCGGATAATCTCGCTCGGAGATGTAATATGCATTAGTCTAGTTTTTTGTTTTTACTAAGAAATTTAAAAAAAAAGTTTAAATGAGATGAAAAAAAGTTACTGGATTACACAGCATGCCTCCTACAGCTCGGGAATTTCTTCTTTGCCCCTGTTCGGGACATTTTGCCCCCTCGCCCAAAGTTTGAGTAATTTCTTCCTTGCCCATTCCAAAATTTCATTCCAGTTTTACTGATTCCAATATTTCAAGTGGGCCAACTTTAAAAAATAATAATAATAAATTGGATACTGTTAGAGTCTTACTTTTTTGTATTAAAGATATTTTTGTCATCATGCCGTATATTCATTTAATACAAATAGGTGTTACGGAGAGGGGGCTGACCAAGTTCCTAATTCTCTAATTTCTATTTCTCATCTTATCTTTCTACAAAAACCCTAAAGCTACTTTCTTCACACTTTCGCATGGTATCAAAGCATCGATTCAACCCTAGAACTGTTCTTACTACTCTAAAACACATAGTGAGGTAGAAACGGAGTACTGACGTCAGCTTCAGTACAATGACATCAGCATGACGCCGCTGGCTATATAGACATTCATGGTCGGCGACTACATGGTTCGATTCGTCTACCTTTTCGAAACCCTAGCTCAAATCTAAAGTCACTACACCTATGAAGCCTTGAATCTTATCGAAACCTTGAATCGCCTCGACTTTTTCGAAACCCTAGCTCAGATCTGAAGTCGCGACCAGCCCTCTCTATGTTTCAATCATCCAGATCGACCCTATCAGCGCCGAAACATCATGTTTGTTCCAATTTGTGCTTGATTTGGCAGTATTCATCCAGATCGGTTGCTATTTCGTCATCTTCCTCAGTCAGCGACCCCTCCGGTTGTGATTTCTGGTTCGAAGTTTTGGTGCGTTTTTTTTGTTCACGACCTCAGTCGGCAACCCCTCTGCATCGTCGATCCTTTTTTTTTTTTCTTATTTCTAGTTCTTGCTCTGGATCTGGTCTCTGTGCTCTTGTTTCATGATTATCTTATGCTGGTTCGGTTTTACTTGGATCTCAACTTGTGGTTCTTCATAAAGGATTTAGTAGCCATGGCTGAGACAACCTTTTGATCCCAAAGACGACGATTTACCTTGTTGTGTTACTTCTAAACGTTTCAATGGATTGAATTATTGGCTTGGGCTCATGCATTTAACATCTTTCTAAAAGGAAAAAGACGGTTGAGTTATATTACCAATCTTCCACCGGCAGCTGGTCATTCTAAACTTGTGGATTGGGAAAGTACAGATTCAGTCATTTTGGGTCGATTATGGCATAGTTTGAAGTCCCCTATTACAACTACTGTCTAATTTTGTGATATGCCCAAAAAGATTTAGGATTCACTTGTTGACTCCTTCTCGACCTAGAGTAACGCTTCTCGAGTATATGAACTGTATGAACAAATTTCTAAGACTAAGCAATCTGGTAAGCCTCTCGCTGAATATTATGGCAGTCTAAAGAGTTTGTGGGATCAATTGTTGCACCATCTCCTTCTCACTATTGATACAGTGCAACAGTGATGCCATTGGGAGGATTTTATTATGGTCTCTCTTATTTCTGGTTTGCACTCTAACTTGCGGGGGTTCAAAGATCAAATCCTTGCCAGTGAGACTCTACCTACTGTTATTAATGAATATTCTCGGCTCTTACGTTCGTCCTTGGGCCACTCGTCTACTGTGTCGCACCCGCCTCTTCCTAGTTCCAAGGCTTCATCTTTAGTCTCCGCTGGTGACAATCGTAGTAACAGTCAAGGCGGTCGCAGCGGTCATTCTTCTAGGGGTGGCTCACGTTGTGGTGGTCGTTTGGGTAATCGGGGTGATCAGAAATGTGATCATTGTGGTGGCACTAGTCATACAGAACCATACTGTTAAAAGAAATATGGTAAGCCCATTTCTGTTCATCATATCACTGCAACGAAACTTTAGTATCCGTAGCCTATCTCCTCCAACAGTCCAGATGCATCTTCATATAGTTCTCATGAAATCCTCACCACCTAGCTTAGTGAGTTGGTTAAGACTTTACGCACTACGTATCCTTCCACTTCTGCTGCTACTTTAGCAAACTCAGGTACCATTGCATGTGTTGTTTTCTAATTTGACTCGCACTCACCATCATATTGTCTTAGTTGATGGCTTGTTTCATCTAGTTATTGGGTGGGGTGTAACTGTGAGAATATATTATTATTATTGGGATATTTTTCATTATTAGTATTGTGAAAATATACTACTATTATTGGGATATATGTACCCATTATTAAGATCTTTCCCATTATTAGGATTGTGAGAATATACTATTATTATTGAGATATTTATCCATTATTAGGATTTTGTTTCCTAATTAGTGTTATTATTATTATTAGGGTTTTCTATAGCCTATATATATGATGCATCTCTTCATTGTTATTCAAGCCATTGTAAGATAGCAATAATACTTTTACCTTTGCTTTCATGCTATCATAACCAAAATACGAAGAAAAAAATGTCCAAAACCCTAGCCGCCATAGTAGATCGACATCAGCCTTCGCAAAACCTTGTCGTCGGCGTTCGCAACTTTCACATCTTTCTCCCTCAGTTTCGTAAACCCTAGCACCTTCTCGTTCGCAAACCCTAGCACCTTTGCATCTCCCCCCCTTTTCATCTCTCTCCCCCTTAGCCATAATTTTAAATAGCGGTAGTAGTTGGCGTAACGGTAACGGTAGCGATGACACGGTTTCGGGGCGTAATAGCCATAGCGTAACGGTAGCGGTACCCGAAGTAGTGAATTTTTTTATTTTTTGTACAACTCAATAAAAAATAACTGATTTACATCATTTTATTCCATAAATATATTTATTGAAGTTTAAAATAATTTTTGATGAATTTTTTTTATTTTCTAGACATGATTCAATGTCCTAATTTTTTTGCTATATAATCTAGTTAAAATTAATAGTTTAATTATTTTTTTGTAGCAATTAATGAATTTATGTATTATAAATTCATAATGCGCAACTAAAAGGTCATTAACTTTTGAATAACTGTTAAGTATTGTATATATTAAAGCACAATATTTGATTTGTTAATTAAATTTTAATTTTAAATTCACTATTTCAAAATTTATATTGTTGTTTGAACTTTAATTTATATAGATCTAATTTTTTTGGAGGAAGGTTGTTAACAAGTATGGATCTTGAACATTTTTTTTAAAAACAAAATACTTGAACATCATATTTTCTACCTACAGCATCACAAAAATTCGAATTCATAGACAGTGGATCTTCAAGAAATATGGATCTTGAATCAAACAGGTTCTTTAGCTTTCAGCAAATATTTAATCTTAAAGAACTCGTCAAAACTAGAAAAAGAATAAACATTTTAAAGAGTCGAAAGTTAACAACGAAGAGCAAAATTAACCGATAGTTGTGAAATTGAAGAGATTTAAGGCAAATCCCACAATGCCCAAGTAGTATTTGGCTTGTAGGAATACTATGAATAATTTTAGGTTAAAAATAATAGAAAAAGTGGGATCTGTTGATGAAAAACAAAACTAGAAAATTCACGATTTAAAATTCTGTTACAGCCGTAACGGCCGTAGCGGTGTCGTAATGGCTGTAGTAGTGCCGTAACGGCCATAATGGTGTCGTTTTGGTCAGTTTCGGCCGTAACGGTGGTGAAACGGCCGTTACACTTGTGAATTTCTTTCACACCAAAAAATCAGCCGTAATGGGTAACGAAGGCCAATGAAACCGTTACATAACAGCGTTACGTAAACGGTAACGGTGTTATGTAACGGTAACGGCCGCTTTTTAAAACTATTCCCCTAGCCTATAGCAAACCCTCGCCGTCGACGCCATTGCAAACCATAGCCGTTGGCTGTTGCACTCATACCACTCTCCCTCGTTCTCGCAAACCCTAGCAACCCGGTTTCACAAACCCTCCATGTTTGCAAAATGTGCAAAACCCTAGCCGCCGCCAAAGAAGATCGTTGTCGGCCTTCGCAAAACCACGTCATCTGCCTTCGCAACCTTCGCATCTCAATTTCGCAAATCCTAGCACCTTCTTGTTTGCAAACCCTAGCACCTACGGATTTCTCATTCGCAAACCATGCAACTTGCTGATTTCTTCACGGAGACTTGCATCATTCATTTTCGTTTTTTCGTTACGCAAACTCTTGCTGCTCTCCGGCCTCGCATCATGAGTTTGAGAGGTGTGAGAATGTATAATTATTATTAGGATATTTTTCTATTATTAGTATTGTGAAAATATACTGTTATTATTATTGGGATATTTACCCATTATTAGCATCTTTCCTATTATTAGGATTGTGAGAATATACTATAATTATTGAGATATTTATCCATTATTAGGATCTTGTTTCCAAATTAGCCTTATTAGCCTTATTACCAATATTAGGATTTTCTATAGCCTATATATATATATATATAATGTACCCCTTCATTATTATTCAAGTCTTTGTAAGATAGCAATAATACTTTCAGCTTTGCTTTCGGTAACTTCATCCCACCTCATCTCTGTCTTTATCTTCGAGTCTCCGTTTTCCCGATTTTCCTTTTGATTTGCTATCTGTTAGTCAATTAACTAAAACCTTGAATTCTTTTATAACATTTTCTCCTTCTTGTGTGTTTCAGGACCTCCAGACTCCGAAGATGATTGGTTCGAGCATGAGAGAGATGGCCTATACTACCTAGATATTGCACCACCGTCTCGTTCCCCTGCATCTGCATTGAGTGCTTTTGTCTCTCCACTTCAGTGGAATCTTTACCTTAGTCATCCCTCATTGGATAAATTGAACTTAGCTATTCCATCCTTGCCTTCCGTGTCAAGTTTAGAATGTAATGCTTGTAAGTTTGCCAAGCATCATCGTAGTTCGTTTCCTCGTAGTAGTCATAGTCGTGCATCTGAGATTTTAGATGTACTTCACACGAACATTTGGGGTCCCTCACGAATTCCTACAGTTAATGGATATTCGTATTTTGTTATCTTTATCGATGATTTTTCACGTACAACTTGGCTTTTTTGATAAAAAATCGATCTGAGTTACCTTATATTCTTACGAAGTTTTATAATGAAATTTTTACAAAATTTGGTAAGTGTATTAAGGTTCTTCTCTCTGATAATGCCATGGAATACATTCAGTCTGTTGTTGCTTCTTCCTGTGATGATCATGGTATTATGCATCAAACTAGTTGTGCTCATACATCCCAGCAGAATGGTGTTGCTAAATGTAAGCATCATCAGTTATTGAATATTGCACACACCTTGCTTTTCCACATGCATGTCCCGAAACAAGTTTGAGGTAACGTTGTCCTTATTACATGTTATCTCATAAATTGTATGCCTTTTGTTGTCCTTCTTCACAAGTATACCTTTTCTCTCTTATAACCAGCTTCTTCTCCCTTCTCTGTTACTCCTCGTGTCCTTTTTTTCCTCCTATGGTCACGAGTTATCCTCTGACCTTCTTTCCTGTCATCAGGGGGAGCCAGCATCTTGACTTTACCTCTTCCTATTTTGTTGCCTCATCTCGTCCGTTGTAGGTTAGCGCCCTCACGATCGGTCCATTGTTTCTTTTGGCCTGAAACCAACATCTTCTTTGTCAGAGGCCCCTGCTTTGGCCCCTTCCATGACTTACCCATTGCCTTACGTCGAGGTAAATGCACTTGTACTCAACACCTTATTACTCAGTATGTTTGTTATACTCGTCTCTTCTTGCTTTCTTTCTTTTGCTACTACCTTGTCTGTTATTTCTCTTCCTCTTCCTCCTGGCAAACAAACTGTTGGTTGCCGTTGGGGTATACATCAAATACCTTCCTAATGGGTCTATTGAACGTCTTAAGACTCTCCTCATAGCCAAAGGCTACACTCAAACATATGGCGTTAATTATTTGGAGACATTTTCACCTTAGCTCGCCTTAATTCTATTCGCATTCTCCTTTCCGTTGATGTTAGTCATTCTTGACCTTTATATCAACTTGATATAAAGAGCGCATTTATTCCCGGTGATCTCCAGGAAAAAGTTTATATGGCTCAACCACCCAGCGACGTTGTGCATGGCAGCAAGAATTTTGTCTGCCGCTTCTGCAAGGCTCTATATGGTCAGCAATCTACTCATGCTTGGTTTGATCGCTTCAGTTCAGTTGTCCTTGATTCTGGTTGTCGACGTTCCTCATCCGATCACTCTGTCTTTGTTCATCATTCTTCTGCTGGTATTATTATGTTAAATCATTTATGGTGATGACATTATTATTTCCGGTGATGCCTCTGCTAATATCACTGCTTTGAAACAGTATTTGGCTCAACATTTTCATACCACAAACTTGGGCATACTTCGTTACTTTCTTGGGATTGAGATTGCCCATTCCTCTCGCGGCATCTCTTTATCTCAATGCAAATATGTACTTGATCTTCTTTCTGAAACTAGGTTCCTCGCTGCTCATCCGGTTAATACTCCTATGGATTCCACCGTTCAACTTAATGCAGACTCTGATGGTCTCTTTTTCGATGTTGATCACTATCGTCACTTGATTGGTAAACTTATCTGTCTCACGGTTACTCGTCTCGATATTACGTATGCTGTTGGAGTAGTTAGTCAATTTATGCATTACCCTCGTCAGCCTCATTATGTTACTATTTGTCGTATCTTACGGTATTTGAAGAGTGCTCCTGGTCGTAGCTTGTTATATCGGCCTGCGGCAACTTTATCTATTGTTGGTTTCAGTGATGCTGATTAGATTGGCAGTTGTTCTGATCGACGGTCAACATCGGGATATTGTACATTTATTGGTAGCAATCTTGTCACTTGACACGGTAAAAAGTAGTATGTGGTAACTCGTTCGATTGCTGAAGCTGAGTATCATGCTATGGTTCATACTGCCTCTAAGCTCTTGTGGGTCCACTCCTTTCTGCTTCACTTTGGCCTTACTCCTTCTGATCCAATGCACACGTTTTGTGATAACTGGCCACGATTTTTATTTCAAATAATCCTGTCTTTCATGAGCGAACAAAACATGTCGAGGTTGATTATCACTTCATCTGAAACTTGTTGCTACAAAAATGAATTATCACTCCTTACATTCGTTCGGGCAATCAAATTGGTGATACCCTTAGCTCGTTTGTCTTTTTTCACTAGCCTTCCAAGTTGGACAACTTTGACCTGTATGTTCCAACTTGAAAGGGAGTGTTAGAGTCTTACCTTTTTGTATTAAAGATATATTTGTCATTGTGTCGTATATTCATTTAATATAAATAGGTGTTGGGGAAAGAGGACTGAGCAAGTTCCTAATTCTCTAATTTCATTTTCTCATTTTCTCTTTCTCCAAAATCCCTAAAGCTACTTTTTTACACTTCAACTAATACAACTCCATCTAAGATCCTTATTTTCATCTACACTCCACATATTTTGAATTCTTACAGATACTCATTTGGGCATGCATGATACAATGCTAGAGTATATAAATTATACGCACAAGACAACAACTTGAAATAAACCAACTAGCTCTGTCTCAGGCCTTAGCTTGTAGAGTTTGATATTCTAATGAGAAACATGGACCACCTCCACAAATCAGTCACATGAACACTTCTCATACAGCTCTCCTTCTCATACTCCAATATTTTATCTCAGTTTTAAACTTTTAATCATTCCAATATTTCAAGTGGGTCAATTCATTTTATCTGGATATAGCCCAATCTAAAATATTCATTTGCAGTTCCCTCCACATATTTTTGAATTATTACGAATACTCATTTGGACATACATTGTACAACATTTGGGTATATAAATTAAATGCAAAAGACAAAACTCTTGACACTCGGGTCACATGAGCACTTCGTATACACCTCACATACAACCCGAGATCTTTCCCTATTTTCTGAGTTAAAACATTCTTTGATGGTGATTCCGTCGGTCTCAAAAGAAGAGCCATTGCTGCCCAAGTTTTAATCAGTCCACTATGGTGTCCAATCTCTTTGACTCTCTATGTAATAGTCCTCCCGTTAAGAATGAAGGAAAAACCCTTCTCGGGGAAAGCGTCCGAACGGGACTTCGGGCTGTCCGGACCATAGTTCTAAAAAGCGGCCGTTACCATTACATAACTCCATTATGTAATGGTTTCGCTGGCCTTTGTTACCAGTTACAGCCGATTTTTCGTCATGAAGAAAATTCCCAGGTGTAATGGCCTTTACACCATGTGTAACGGTGGTGTAACGGCCGTAACAGGCTAAAATGGGGCTGCTACAGTTTGTGTAACGAGATTTTAGCTAGTGAATTTTTCGATTTTGGTTTTTTCATCAACATATCCCACATTCTCTTATTTTCAACCTAAAATTATTCATAGCAGCCCAACAAGCTAAATACTACTTGGGCATTGTGAGGCTTGTCCTCAAATCTCTCCAATTTCACAACAATCAGCTAATTTAGCTCTTCGTTTTTAATTTTTGGCTCTTCAATAGGTTCATTCTTCTTCCAATTTTTATTAGATCTTCAAGATTCATATTTGCTAACAGCTGAATAACATGTTTGATTCAAGATCAATGTTTCTTGAAGATCCACTGTCTATGAATGTGATTTTTTTCTGATTCTTGATAGTATGTAGAAAATATGATGGTTCAGTTTTCAAGTGCTTAAGTGTTTTATTTTCAAAAAAAATGTTCAAGATCCATGTTTGTTTTCAAGTGCTTAAGTGTTTTATTTTCAAAAAAATTGTTCAAGATCCATGTTTGTTTGCACTCTCCCCCCAAAAAAAGAAGGAAAAAAAACTAGATCCATGCAAATAAAAATTCAAACAATAATATAAATTTTAGAATTGTGAATTCGAAATTAAAATTTAAACAGCAAATCAAATAATGTGCTTTAATATATACAATACATTATGACTATTAAAAATTTAAATGGTATTTAACTAATCCATTATAATACTTAAATTCATTAATTACTATACAAAAACAATTAAAACTAGATTATCTAGTAAAAAAATTATAACATATATGAAATCATGCCTATAAAGTAAACAAAATTCACCAAAAATTATTTTAAACTCCAATAAATACACGTTCCGAATAAAAACATGTGAATCAATTATTTTTTGTTAAATTGTGCAAAAAAATTTTAAAATAATAATTCACAGCTCCAAATACCGCTACCATTACGCTACAACCGTTATGCCCCAAAACTGCATCATCGCTACTGTTACGCTGACCGCTACCGCTATTTAAAAACTATGGTCCGAACGGATGAGGCAGAAAGCGAAGATATAGTTGCTAGACAAAACCATTCGGACGGGCCGTCTGGACAGAATCAGGCATCGAGCATTTTCTTTGCCTCTATCAAAGGGTGTCTGGACGGTGGCAAGCTCCATCCAGACGAAATGATACAGCCAGGGTGCTCATTTTTTATCTAAGGGTTCTAGTCGTTATGTCATTAACATTGTAACTCAATTTCACTCTTACGAATAGTGAATGACTGTGAGACCCGTGGACGAAGGCCCAATTTGCCAAACCACGTAAACTTGTGTCGTGCGCTTGATTCTTGATTGTTCTCTCTTGTGTGTGATGTACGTGTTCGTGTGGATGTTCTTTCATAACAACAGGTATCATAGCTATGGGTTTTGGAGGCCAAAGAACGCGCAATGGCAAAAGAAAGAAAAGTCAAAATTGAGAAGTACAATGGCTCAAACTTGCCTCTTGGAAGGTGAAAATTGAAGATGCCCCATACCAGAAGGATTGATATCTTCCGTGGAGAAGCCGAAAAAGATGTAGAAAGACGAATGGGAAGTGATTGATTGTAAAGCACTGGGGACACTGCAATTAAGCTGTGCACCGTCGGTGACATCCAACATCACGAAGGAGAAAGCGATATATCTGTTAAGGACATTGGAAAAGATGTACAAAAAAACATCAATATCAAATAAGGTATATTTAATGAAAAAACAATTTAACTTAAAGATGGCGGATGATGGAATTGTTGCTAAGCATCTCAACGAATCCAATACCATCCTCAATCAGTTAGAATTGGTGGGTATTAAATTCACTAATGAAATCAGAGCTCTACTCCTCTTGCCCAATTTACCAAACAGCTAGAATGGCTTGATCGTGGTAGTCAAAAATTCCTCGAAATTAGCAAGGTTAAAGATAGAGGATGTTAGCGTATTTATTCTAGGAGATGAATCATGTAAAAGAACAGCGGGTGAGGGGTCGACATCAGGATCAGTTCTAAACGCCAAAGGGAGAAGGGAAAAGAATGACTGAAGAAATTTAACAAGTTTGGGGAAATCATCGATCCAAGTCGCGTGGAAGATCATAATTGCAGGGTGACAAACAAAAATTTGGTGGTTGTTCGAACTGCGATCAAAAAGGGCACTTCAAGACAGACTACAAGGCTCCGAGAGAGCAGCAGGACGACATAAATCAAGAGGGTAAAAGCACTGTCAATATTCCCGATGATGAAAACACAGATGCCTTGACATGTGCCATGGATTCCCACAAAATCTTGAATTGTAGACTCTGGAGCCTCATTCCATGCAACCCCAGGCATGGATATTTTGATTAACTATGTGCAGGAAAACTTCGATAAAATATATTTCGGGGATGACGAAACCCGCAAGATAATTGAGAAGGGTGACGTGCAGATCACTATGGATGGATGAGTTATGAAGCCAAAAGGGGTTAGGCATGTACCTAGTCTATCAAGGAATTTGATTTTTGCGGAGCTATAAGAATCTGGGGTCGTGACATCCTTCATAGATGACTCTGAGTAGGCCATTGGTCTTGGCCCATGGAAAAAGTAAGGGCATTATGTGCGTGTCCTCCGGTTTTTATAGCAACATACCGGTGGCCAAGTCTAGGGTTGATGCTGGTACATGGCATAGAAGACTCGGCCATATGAGCAAAAAGGGGATGAAGGTGATGATCTCAAAAAGAAAATTGTGGGAGTTGTTGTCAATGGACCTAGACTAATGTAAAAATTGTGTATTCGAAAAACAGAAAAAAGTCAGTTTCACAAGGAAAATAAGGACACCAAAAGCAGAACAGATGGAATAGGTCCATCCGAACGTATGAGGGTCATCTCAAATACCCTATGCAGAAGGTTTCAGTTATTTCATTACCTTTATTGACGATGCTCTAAGGAAGCTTTGGGTTTCATTTTGTAAAAATAAATCCGATGTGCCTGAAATTAGAAAAAGGCGGTGAGTACTGCAACAGTGAGTTTAACCTTACTGTGCGACTAATGGGATCAGGAGGCAAATGATCGTTCCTATGAAGCCAAAACCGAACGGTGTGGCAGAACGTATGAATAAAACAATTCTTGAGTGTGCCAAGAGCATAAGATTGCATGCTAGGTTGCCAAAACAGTTTAAGGGCCAATGATGTGAATACAGCAACTTATCTGACCAACAGGGGACCTTCAATACCTTTGGATGGTAGATTGCCAAAAGAAGCACGGACAAGAAAAAGAAGTAACTTTTTCCCATCCACGTAGTTTTGGTTGTATTTCCTATGTTCATGTAGAGTATGATAAGAGAAGCAAACTTGACCCCAAGTCTAGAAAGTGTTTTCGTTGGCTTTGGGGTTGATAACGAGTATAGACTTTGGGAATATGAAATAGGAAAACGGTTAGGAGTATTGATGTTGTGTTCAATGAATCAGTTTTGGTAAAAAACAAACAAGATTAGAAAGATGTAACTGCAAATGGATCAGACTTTGTTGAGTTTGACAGGACTTCTGACAGAGTTTTGAAACTTTGGGATGAGAACATACAGTAAACTCCACAGACAGAGACACTGACTTCCCCCAAGAGATCCGCCAACGTTATTAAATCTGTAGTGCGATATTCACCGCCATTGAATAATTTGTTGATAACAGATAATAGTGAACCAGAATGTTCTAAAGAAACATTGCAGGTTGATACCAGGAAAGAGTGGGAGCGTGCTATGGAAGATGAGATAGAAGTCTCTATCATCAAATGAGATTAGGAATTCCGTAGAATTGCCTAAGGGTAAAAGAAGAAACTAATGGCAATAAGCAGTACAAGACCCTGCTAATAGTCAAAGGATTTCAGCAACCTGAAGTTGATTACATTGAAATCTTCTCCTTTACTGTAAAGATTTCCACCAGATTAGTTTTGAGTATTGTGGTAGGGGAAAACCTACACCTGGTGCAGTTGGATGTCAAAATTGTTTTCCTCCACGGGGAACTACATGAAAACATCTATATGGTGCAGCCACATGTAGTGGAGGGATAGGAAAATCATGTATGCAAGCTCAAAAGGAGCTTATTATTTGAAATAGGCCCCGAGGCAGTGGTGTAAAAGGTTTGACGCTTTTATGGAAGGTGCAACATTTAGCAAATGCCATGCGGACCACTGCTATTATTTCAAGAAATTCCATGCGTCCTAGCATGTACTGTTATTGTATGTAGATGGCATGCTCATTGCATGGTCTAGCATGGATGAGATTAACAATATTAAGTCACAACTATCATGCAGACCACTACAGTTATTATTTGAAACAAGCCTCGAGCCAGTGGTATAAAAGGTTTGACGCTTTTATGGAAGGTGTAAGATTTAGCAGATGCTATGCGAACCACTGCTGTTATTCCAAAAAAATCCATGCATCTTAGCTTATTATGTTATTGTATATAGATGACATACTGATTGCTTGGTCTAGCGTGGATGAGATTGAGAATCTCAAGACACAGCTGTCCAAAGAGTTTTCCACGAAGAATCTGGGGGCAGCTAAACAGATTCTAGGCATGAGGATTAGTCAAGACCGAGTGAACAAAAAATTAAAGCTCTCCCAGGCAAAATATGTTGAAAAAGTGCTGAAGCGGTTCAAAATGGATGGTGCTAAGCTTGTTAGTATACCTTTGGCAAGCCACTTCAAGCTTTCAAAGGATCAAAGAGCAATCAATGAAGAAGAGCAAAGAAGCATAGCCAAGTTGCCTTACACCTCAGTCGTAGGCAGTTTAATGTTACGCCATAACATACACGAGATCAAACATTTCCTATGCAGTGGGATTTGAGAAGGTTCATGTCCAATCCGAACGCTACAGATTATGCATTGTGCTATGACAGCATAGAGACTCGACAAAACAAGTATGTAGATTCAGACTTGACTGGTGACATTGACAGCAGAAAAAGTATTACAAAATGTGTTTACTTTGGATAATGCAGCAGTTAGTTGGGTATTCAGATTGCAGAAAATTGCGACCATCTCTACCACATAGGTCGAGTATGCAGCAGTCACGGAGCATGCAAAGTGTTTTTTAAAGGAGCTAGGAAAGAAACATGATAAATGTCAGTTGTACATTGATAGTCAGAGTGTTATACATCTGGTGAAAAACTCAGCGTTCCATTCAAGAAACAAACATATCAACACGAATATCACTTTATCTGGTCTCAATACGAAAGACAGTTTAATCTAGAGAAAATTCACACGAATGGGAATCTTGCATATATGTTTGCTATATTTGTGACAGTGGAGAAACGAAAGACATGTTTAACTTCGGTTAGTCTTCAAGCTTAGAGAATTAAACTGGTTCGCTTATTCGGTTTGAGGAGGCAACAATTTTCGTGTAATGAAAAACTTTGAGTGGTTTTTACTTCAAGTGGGAGATTGTTTAGAATGAAGAATAAAACCTATAGGAGAAACTATCCTGACAGGCCTCTGGCCATCTAGACAGAATGAGGCAGAATGCAGAGCCATGGTTGCTAGAAAAACTGTTCGGATGAAATCAAGTAGTGAGCATTTTTTTTGCCCTCTATCAGGGCGTCTGGTCGGTAGCAAATTTCGTCCGAACGAAATATGGTAGCAAGGGCGTGCGTTTTTTACTTGAAATCTATTTTCTAGCACTTTCTTTGTAAGGATTCTCTTGTGAAACCCTACCCGTTGTGTCATTAACAATGTAACCCAATTTCTCTCTCAAGAGTAGTGAAAGGTGGGAGCCCCGTGGATGTATTCACAATTTATTGAACCACATAAACTCGTGTCGTGCATTTGATTCTTGATTGTTCTCTCTTGCGTGTGATTGTGCGAGTGATTGTGGATGTTATTTCACAACACCTCCACCATGTCAACTCTGACTTGACAACATCACACGGAGGAGCCTCCCATGAGAGCGATAGCGAAGACCCAAATCTACGAGGCTACAACATTTAAGGGAAAGATTGTCAATCAAGTAGGTTCATATTTTTTCTTAATGTGCTACTAATATACATGTCCATATAAATTTATTTGTTGCTGGAAAAGCGTCCTAATGGAATCAGATAGTGAGCATTTTTTTGGCCTCTGTCAAAAGGCGTCTGGATGGTGGCAAATTTCGTCCAGCCGGAATGCGGCAGCCAGCCCAGGGCACGCGTTTTTTACCTAAAATCTATTTTTCAGCACTTTCTTTATAAGGGTTCTCTTGTGAAACCCTAGCCGTTATGTCATTAACGTTGTAACTCAATTTCTCTCCCAAGAATAGTGAAAGGTATGAGCCCCGTGAATATAAGCACAATTTACCAAACCACGTAAACTCTTGTGCCATACGTATGATTCTTGATTGTTCTCTCTTGCTTGTAATTGTGCGTGTTCGTGTGGGTGTTATTTCACAGCACCTCCACCATGTTAGCCATGACTTAACCACATTGCAGGGAGGAGATGCCAATGACAGCAATAGCGAAGGCCCAAGTTTATGAGGCCATAGAATTTGAAGGCAAGGCTGTCAATCAAGTACGTTCATATTTTTTTCTTAATGTGCTACAATATGCATGTCCGTATAAATCTCCATATTTGTTGAAGTTAGAGACAGAGAGAGAGGAAGAGCAAAATTTTGGTAACCTGAGTGTAACCCAAGCTCAGTAAATTGTGCTCAGACTGGCCTTGAGTGGAAGTAGCAAGGCTCGGAGCTCAAGTTTGGTAAACCTAGGCAAATAATTGTATACTTCAGGGTAGGTAGGCTTAGTCAAAGCACCAATCCAATCGAACCCAACTAGTTGCAGCCCCATGTCTTTGGTTCCCCTTAGCAAAATTTCTCAGACTGTCAATATATACAAAAGAATATTGAATTGCAAATACAATCATCTGAAAACCATTTATTACATAAACTTGCTTAGTTTTTTATTACCAAGATAAGTTCCTTTAATCCCTTTACTTTTCAAATGTTGTTTTCAACAACATAAGAAACCATCGAAGATGAACATACATTATGAGTTTCCAAATCAAACTCCTACGTATCGAAAGGGTTCAGAATTTGAATCATACAAATGAGCAAGGTAACTTCTTACCAATCCATATCTCCCAGTTTTAATGTTTCATTTAGAAATAAGTTGCTCAATGCGTGACAAACATTCCATTGGACCTGCATAAAAACCACTACTTAGTTGGGACAATAACTGCATGATGAACAAATAAAAGCAAGAATGCCAACAAATAAATGAAAACCCTTGCTTTAAGAAAGAACGAAGAATACCTTAACGTTTCCAGAAGCAACACAAGAAAGAAATGCTTGTACCATCCTTCCCCGCCATCGTGAATCTTCCAACAAAGCTGCCTGGAATGAAATCAATGGAGTTCGTTCCTTCTGGCTAACCTCAAGATCACTCCCAGCTGGAAACTCTTCATCACCATTGGTTGTTATAGATAAGCTGATAACATCAGCAGGATCATAACAAATACCTGATTCACTCGTAAATTGGACAAATCTTGAAAGATTTCCAAGAGCCCTCACAGCATTTGCTTTAATCTATTGACAAGAAGAACAATAAGATATAACAAAGAAATAAAGAAACAATGAAATTGATATAACAAAGAAATAAAGAAACAATGAAATTGACTCCTTATCAACAGAAGTATTAAATGTAAAACTACAATCCGAAAAACAATAATTTTCTCCAAATATTTCTGGTAAGGGGGGAGAATAAAGAATCTATTTAGCAAGTATCTCATAAAACACCATTACATTGGGAACCAGAGAGTTGGCTGAGTTGAGTAAGTGCATGTTAAACCACAAAATGCTGATTAAAATACAAAGACTTGGCAGACATAATGACATGTGACTACCAATGAGAACTTACGGAAAAAATAAATTTAAGCGTAGGAGGAAATCAGTTCATAATTGGCCAAGATGAATGAATTACTTATTTTCTAAAGACTGCTGGTGGGTAAAAAGAACCTGGAACTTGCGCGTTCTCTGGCATTGAATCAAGTGATGTGCTAGAAATTTCCACCATCCATGCCATATGATGGTGGAAGTTGCTCAAATTGTAGATTAAGACCTGTTTCTAGTCACGTGCTGGGCTTTGTGGAGTGTCAGGAATGGTGCTTTGCAATATGGGAAGTAGACAGAAGAGAGAGATTGCTGTATTTGCAGCTGACTATTTACAACAATTCAAAAATGCCCCTGAACTACTGTAAAGGTTAATTCTCAGGATCTTCCTTCTTGCTGGAGACCACGAAGTGAAGCTACAAGGTTAATTTAGACCAAGCATGATTTACAGACTCAAAAAGTTAAAGCAAAGAGGTTAGATTTGTCAGAAACAAACATGGATAATTTGCAGCAAGTTTTTCACAATCCTACATCAAGAGAATGAAGCAGACAATCCAGAGGCTGCCACAGCTTCTCTTGCTAAAAACTTTTCTCATGAAGTGCCATCACACTGTTTGAGATAGAGCTCAGAGGAGAATTGCTTTCAACAATTAATACTGCTCTGAGTGTTGAAGAGGCTCTATATTCTCAAGGATTTATTATTCCAGAAATTAAGAGGGGGTTGCTGATAAGAGAGTTGCCATTTAAGCCCTCCACTGTACACTAGTAATGCCCTCGTTTATATCTTTTTAATATGTTTTTGTGTAGGCAATGCATTGCAGGTCCTACAGGAGACTCAACAGATTTTTGGGCTACAAAAAGAAGAATCTGTCCGAAGCCATCCCAACAGGGTTGACGGTCATCCAGGTGGATTCGACCAGTGCACTTTCCAAGCAATCTGCCCACTTCTGCCCGAACGGAGCCACTAAAGCATCGGGACAGTTTTTGGTGCGGGAGAAGGCAGACATTAGTTTTTGGCTCAAGTTTTGGACCTAGGGTTTCGGGAATATAAAGGTAAAATAAAGAGGACATTATGGGGTTCGAAATCAGAGTTTAGAACAGAGAGCAGCTGAAGCAGCGCTCTTGGAAGACTTGGAGTTGGCGTGTTCATACTGTTAAGATTATTGTAAAGATAGAGAAATAGAAGAGAAAGCTTGAGAGAGAATTATTGTGACGGTGAATAAGAGAGCTATGAGAATATATTATTAACTACTCTTCAGAAGACTCGTACTTGGGAATTGGTTCCACTTCTTGCCGGTAAAAATCTTATTTGATGCAAGTGGGTTTACAAATTTAAAACTCATTCTGATAGTTCTCTAGAGCGTTATAAGGCTAGGTTAGTTGCCAAGGGTTTTTCTCAGGAGTATGGAATTGATTATGAAGAAACTTTTGCATCTGTGGCAAAAATGACTACTGTTCGTACTTTGATTTCTGTTGCTATCATTCGTCAATGGTTTTCTTTCCAGCTAGATGTCAAGAATGTATTTCTCAATGGGCATCTTAACGATGAAGTTTATATGCACCATCTTCCGGCCTCCCTCATCCTCCTGGTACTGTTTGTCGTCTTCAGCGTGCCCTTTATGGTTTGAAGAAATCTCCTCGTGCTTGGTATGAGCGTTTCCAGTCTACTGTTACTCAGATTGGTTCCACTTCTAGTCCTCATGATTCTGCACTTTTTCTTTTCCACACTCCTATTGGGTTGGTTATTTTGTTATTATATGTGGATGACATGATCATCACTGGTTTTGACTCTGTTGTTATATCTGAAGTGAAATATCTGTCTTGTGCATTTGAGATGAAAGATTTGGGAACTTTGCGATACTTTCTTGGTATAGAGGTTGCTTGTTCCCCCATAGATTATCACTTATCTCAATCAAAATATGCAAATGAGGTGATCCACCATACTCGTCACACTTATGATAAAGTTGTGAACACTTCCATTGAGTTGCATGCTAAGTTCTCTCCTCTGATGGTGTTCTTAAGCATCCCACTATCCATCGAAAGCTGGTTGGGTGTGATCTATCTTACTGTGACTTATCCTGATATTGCATATGCCATTCATGTGGTCAGTCAATTTGTCTCGCTCCACTCATTGGGCAGTTCTGCTTTGCATTATGCATTATGTTTGTGGTACTATTTCTCAGAGCCTATTATTGTCTTCGTCTTCATCATTAACTCTTTAGGCCTATGCGGATGCAGACTAAAATCTGGTGATGTTTCTGATCGAAAGTCTACAATTGGGTATTACATCTTTCTCGGTGAATAACTCATTTCTTGGAAGAATAAGAAGCAATTTGTGATTGCTCGTTCCATTGCTGAAGCAAAATATCGTGCTATAGCGCATGCTACTGTTGAAATGGTCTGGTACTGGTGGCTTCTGTCTGATATGGGTGTCATTTCCAATTCTCCTACCTCACTTTATTGTGACAATACAAATGCCATCCAGATTGCCCACAATTTTGGGTTTAATGAGAGTACCAAGCACATTGAAATTGATTGTCACTTTGTCCGTCAACACCTTCAACTGGGCACCATTAGCCTCCCATTCGTCTCCTCTTTGTAACTTGCTAATTTCTTCACAAAAACTCACACTGTTGCTCGTTTTTGTTTTTTATTGCACAAACTCTCACTGCTCTTTGGGCTCGTATCATGAGTTTGAGATGGGGTGTGAAAATATATTATTATTATTATTGGTATATTTTCTCATTATTAGGATTGTGAGAATATACTATTATTATTATTGGAATATTTACCAATTATTAGGATCTTTTTCATTATTAGGATTGTAAGAATAAACTACTATTATTATTAGATATTTACCCATTATTAGGATCTTGATTCCTAGTTAGTCTTATTTCTATTATTAGGATTTTCTATAACTTATATATATGATGTATCCCTTCATTGTTATTTAAGATTTTGCAATATAGCAATAATACTTTCAGCTTTTTTATCAAGAGCCCCCAAAATTAGAGTTAGCTCCCGTAATTACTATTATTTATATAATAAAACCAAAGTACAATAATACCCTTAAGTTAATACTCCTCTCAAATTGATGCATAGATATTTTTCATGCCCAAGTTGCACACAATAGGGTAAAACACTTTACTATTAAACCCTTTAGTAAAATTATTTACTAATTGATCTTCAGATTTCACAAAAAGCATAAAAATTTAATCCTTGCACAGTTTCTTTTTAATGAAATGTTTGTCAATCTCTAAGTGCTTTGTTCTGCCATATTGCACCAGGTTATGAGCGATATTGATGGCAACAATACAACTTCCTAGGTTTTTAGCCCTCAACCCCCAAATCCTTTAATAGTACTTTAAGTCATACAAGTTTGCGAATGTCATGTGTCATAGCCCTACACTCGGTCTTTGCACTTGATCTAACTACCACTATCTGCTTTTTACTTCACTAAGTAATCAGATTTCCTCATACAAACATATAATAACTCGATGTAGACTGTCTATCATCAACTAAACCATCCCAGTCCACATCCATGAATGCTTTTAATTTCAGGTGACCATAATTAGAGAACAAAAGTCCTTTACCAGGAGCAAACTTAACATATCTTAAAATACGGTAAATAGCATCAAGATGCATATTACGAGGGTCGTGCATGAACTGATTAACAACCCCCATAGCATACACAATATCAGGTCTGGTTTAAGATAGGTGTATTAATCTTCCCACAAACCTTTGAAATCTGCCCTTGCCTATATCATCACTACCGAGGTGATGATTAGCCTCAATAGACAAATTTGCTGGTCGATAACCCAAAATGCATGTTTCCTCCAGGAGGTTAAGAATATACTTTCTTTGGGATATGAAAATACCATTATTTGATCTAAACACATCAATCCCAAGAAAATATCATAACGCCCCCAGATGTTTCATCTCAAACTCTTTAGCTAGACTTGCCTTGATAAATATGGTATGGTCTGCATGATTTTTTGTCGGTATCCAAATCTTAACATAGCCTTGAAGAATCTAATACATCGTGCTCTAGGAGACTGTTTTAGCCCATATAGAGTGTTCTGCAGTTTACACACCTTTCCTTCAGTTTCGGTTGGTCAAGTAATATAAATGTTGTACTTTTCGAGGCATCCTTATGAATTGGATTAATTTTTCTGGTAGGAATCATGAATTCACTCATCTCGTGAACCTATTCATCCCAACTCGAAAAACAAGAGGGAAAACCTAGTGGTACATCGATATACACCTTTTCCTCTAAGTTCTCATAGAGAAATGAATTCTTCACATCCAACTATTAAAGAGGCCAACCCATATTAGCAGCATGTGACAAGAGCGCCCGAATTGAATTCATTTAGTCTACCAGAGCAAAAGTTTCTTGATAGTCAATACCATAAATCTGGGTAAACCCCATAGCAACTAGTCTCGCCTTTAATCTCTCAACTGATCCACCTACCAAATGTTTTACTATAAATACACATTTGCACACAACTGATTTTTTCCCTTTTGGAAGAGAGACTAACTCTCAGGTACGATTCCTTTTTAGGGTTTCCATCCCCTCAATTACAATATTTTTTCACTTAGAATCTGCAATAGCTTCCTCCCAACCATGCAGTATCAATATAAAGGGCAAAGAAAAGACAAAAACACGATATGGAGGTGATAATGAGTCATATGAGACAAAATGTAAAATTAGATGTTGAGTATATGCCCTAACTCCTTTTTGAAGGGCGATATGACTTGCAATAGGTAAGTCACAAGTATCAAAAGTAACAACTAACGGCTCATTACCAAGTGGATCAGTAGACGCGACAAAAGCTAAGGACATAGATAGCAACCGGCAAGGTCGTAGTGGAACTCCAGCGGTCTAGTTCTTCTGACATCGAGATTAGGTATGCAGATCAGTTCTATCAAATCGTCCAGCAACATCTTGCCCTTTTTCCCTCTCATCTGACTCGTCCTTCTTCCCCTCGCTAGGATTAAGGTCCCTCTGCATAAGATTAGGAAAAATTACTCCTTGAGACTCCTGATTAAGCTGAATCTGCATATCTAACAGCAACATCTCTTCCAGTCTATATATCTCCCCCAGAAGAGATGTCTCAGGGGAACAGAAAAAAGACTTTTGACTCTCAAAAACTAATATCAGTAGCCAATGAAAATGCATTTAATAGCCTTAGGATCTAATTTTCCACCCCGGTGTTTAAGGGCATGAAAAAAGCAACTATAACCAAAAATTTGGAGCGGAAGAGAAGAGACAGACGGAGACCCGAGAAGATGCTCCTTAAGTGCATAATTAATTGCATATGGAGTTCTTTATATTACTTTGAATAAACATGTATGAAACCATTCTACTTATGTTAGATATATATGTATCTTAGTAGTATCTTGACTATTATTCTGTGCGTGTGAGTGTAGGGATGTAATAGTGTGGCTTAACTTTTTATTATAAATAAGAGTACTCGCCTATCCTTTTGGGTACGGTTTTCCATTACGGTTAACATAGTATCAGAGCCACCCAAACCCAAGCCTCCCTCCTCCAGCCACCAGCCACCAGCCACCAGCCACGCCACTGCCAGCAACAGACCCAGAAACCTGCCACCTTCCTTGGGAAACCCTAACAACAACAGACCACTGAAACCCTAGCCACGAACCCCGCCAACCACCGAAACCCTAGCCACGAACCTCTACGACCCTACTACAGCCACACCGACCACTGAAACCCTAGCCACGAACCCCGCCGACCACTGAAACCCTAGCCACGAAGCTCTACGACCCTCCTACAGCCCCGCCGACCACTGCAACCCAAGCCACGAACCCCGACGACTCTTCACAGCCCTCCGACAACCTCCTCCAGCACCGGCGACCCTTCACAGCCCTCCGACAGCCTCCCCCAGGGCCGGCGACCCTGTTTTTCCCTTTTTCCAGCGCCGGCAACCTCTGCTCTCACTCTTTCCGGCGTCAACAGCCCCAGTTCTCTCACTTTCCAACGTCATTTGTTCTTGCTTAGCACCGATATCACCCTCCGCCACTTTTCCGGCGACCTTTTTCTTTTTCGGCGACCTTTTTTCGGCGGCCAGCAACTATTCCAGCGACTTTTCCGGCAGCCGGTAACTTTTTCGGTGACTGTGTGATTCACGGTTCGAGGGTCTTTCACCGACTGCTGGTTTGAGGGTCTAAGAGCTACTGCAGTATTTCTTATTTTGTGAAGATGAGTTGATGTTGTGATTTCCGGTCCGTATATGAATGATTAAAGGTGTGGGTGCAACATTTGGCTGGGTCTGATATTCTCTCCTTATCTAAGGTCTTCAGGAGGAAGAGCAGAGCAGTTAGTCATGAAGAGTCTCGTATTACCGCTGCTGACCAGGCTGATCATACAGCCCTGGGTGTATCTCGTGGAGGAGGTCGAGGTAGAGGACGTGATGGCGGACAAGGCAGAGGTAGAGGTAGATGTGACACCCGATCTTGCTATTATTGTGGAGAGCAAGGACATTTACAGAGCTTGTGTTAAAAGCTACATGGGCGCTCTTCTTCTGAGAGGACTATAGATATGACTCAGGAGGAATATGATCAGTTTATCCAAATGAGGATTGGGAACACAGTTGATGGTCCCTCAGCCACGGTTACAGGTAATCCAGTTACATATATGGCCACCCCCAGATCATGGGTGATAGATTCAGGTGCTTCTGACCATATGACCCACTCTACAGGTACTTTTTCTTCCTATCAGTTGACCTCTAAACACAGTGGGGTGATTGTTGCTAATGGTGGCACTT
>JAOTRH010000018.1:15293088-15304176 GCA_034768845.1 Heliamphora exappendiculata | reverse complement strand
AAGCTAACTGTAGTACTCAGATAAAGGTTTTCTAGATTGCTTGAGTGTGAAGATCTGCTCATATAGCTCATATACCCGTGAAACATAACTCTGGTTTGACAGAGAATCAGCAAGGGAGTTTCAAATCTGTTTGGAAGTATTGCAAAATCCCACTATTGTAGCAATATAAGGTTCCAAACTGTGCCACAACCATCCCATAACAATACAATCAATAGTCTCTCATGTAGAAAAATTAGGATTGCCTTTGGTTGGAAGAGGATCCATGATGTATGTTAATCGTTGCTTGCCTTTGAGAAATACTTTAAATGCATGCGCTTAGACTAAATAATTAATACTATTTATCCATTTGGAGGTCACGCATGGGCGAATCATTGTCTTTAAGATTGATAGGTTTGGCGTCAGCCATAGCAAAGTATACCGAGATAACACAAACAAAAACCGATAACCATATGTAATATAGAGGGAAGCAGTAAACAAAAAAAAACAAAAATAGAGGCGCACGATCAAGTCGATAAGCACCAAAAGCATCGATTCACTTCGAATCCGAAGGAATAAGTACCAAAGCAAGTCGATAAGCACTGAAAAGAACATCAAAGATGAAACCAGAGCAAATCGTGACCAATGGAAGCCCAATTGGCGCAAGTCGGCATCTAGGGTTTGTGTCGCCGACATTGTAGAGCTCGAATACTTGTCAATGGTGGTCTATGAAGCACGTATACGGATACGAATACGATACGGATACGGATACGGCGATACGGCAAAATTAAAAAAATAGGATACGGATACGGTTAGGGTACGCTTGTAAATTTTATATATATTAATATATATTTATATTTAATATTATATTATTCATAAAATCAAGTTAAATGCAAGAATGAATTCATATAGATTGACAATAAAACCAAAATATTAACTAAATTCTTTCTTTTAGACATCCAAGATCCAACATATTACAAAAACAAGTTTAGCTTAAAACAGAACAAAATATTTTTCTTAAACTAAGAATCATTATTCTTCACTCTTCAGTCTTTAGTAATATCAACTTCAGCCTGACCCCCTTCATTATCGTTTGTGAATTGCACAGTTTCCATATCTGGCTCATCAAGTGAAAGATCTGCAATTTCAAGCAAACCAGCACCCTCAAGTGAATCAAATGCATCTCCACCAGCATCCCACATCTTGGTATCTCCTTCCATATACTGTCGACTTCTCCTTGATAGAAGATGAAGATTGTTGTGCACAAAAACTAAATCTTCAACTCTTTGTGGTGTCATTTTGTTCCTTTTGATGGAATTGATAAAAGAGTATGTGCTCCAATTTCTTTCACAGCATGATGAGGAACATGGCTGGCTAAGTAATTTTAATGCTAAAGATTGGAGCATAGGTGCATGGGACCCATGTGTAAACCACCAAATATGAGGTCCCAACACTCCTCTATCACTTTTTGAGTCAAAATCCCCAAAACTTTCCAAACAACTAGAAAATTTTCCATACTCCACATTGACCATTCTTTCATTTGTATTAGGAAAGTATTTCTTGAATCACTTGTTTATTATGTTTGAAATTTCTTCATCCTTGTGAGGTGGAACACGGCTAAGAATTTCATCCAATCACGTTGAACTATAATACCTAAATTTGAAGTATAAAAAAATACAAAAGTTAAATAACTTAAATTATGTTATCAAAACTCACAGTTATAACTCAACCAAAAAAATGATTCAAATAGTTACCTCGGATTCAAAGAATGTGCAAGGCAATGAAGAGGTGTATTGCTTTTTGCCCATCTATCAACAAGGATATTATGCACCACAGAATAAAAGACTGACTCATCTTCTTGAAGCTTTCCTTTGTGTCTGTAGATAGCCGCCTTCACCTTTTCAATCATTGTGTCCCACATCTCATAAACCAAGTGAAGGCATGGCCGATATGTGTCGCAAACCCAAAGCATCTCATAAATGGGCATTGCAAAAGAGAGAATATAATCAATCTTATCCCACCAAACATCATTCAATAACTTTTCCTTCACAAATCCTACTTTCCTAATATCATCTTCTCTATAAGAAGCCCATCTGTCACTTATAGCCATTGATTGGAGGCCACGCTTTATAAGTTTAAACCTTTTTAGCATAATAACTGCTGATGCAAAGCGTGTGTCTGCAACAACAAGTAGCTTCAAAGGCACAAACTCATTGAAAATTGCAAGCTTCATTAAATGATTCATGATAAAGGTTTTTATAAGCAGCACATCATCAACACAGAGTGTAATCCAATGACATTCATCAAATGCAAAAGCAGTATCTCCAGTTTCTTTTGCAGCACATATTTTTTAGAGCAAGATTAAGTGTGTGAACCACACATGGTGTCCAAAATATATTTGGATACTTGCTCTTAATGAGTGATCCAGCTGCACTGTATACAGGAGCATTATTTGTAATTACTTGAATCACATTTTGGGGTCCAACTTCTTCAATTGCTTGACTAATTAAATTGGAAATAAAGAACTTATCTTTGACCTCACCTTCACAATTTACAGCCTTAAGAACATTGCTCCACCTTCCGAAGCTCCCATAAAATTAATAAGAGGCCTTCTTTGAGAATCGGTCCATCCATTAGTAACTACACTTAGCCCTTTTTCTTTCCATGATTTTTTTATTGTCTCCAATAGCTTTTCTACATTTGCCCTTTTCCTTATGAAGTAATGTAGTCCTCAACAAGTTGTAACCAGGTAGTACATATCCCGTAATTGAATTATTGGCTGCAAACTGAAATGCACTCGCATAATATGGGTTCTTAGATAAATGAAAAGGCAACCCAGCTGAATAAAATATGCGAGCAATCTCAACATGTAGCTGTTCTCTAGCCCTATGATTAAATGCTTTTTCTAGAGGAGTAGTACCAATTGCCTTTATTTTCTTTGGCTCATATCCCTCCAATCGAAATCCTCCAACATTTAATGTCGCTCAACCAGAACCTGTACTAGATTGGCCCAAAGAAGGTGGCAAGGGAACTTTTTTCGGCATAGACATTTTTAACTTGTTGTCAGCTTCTTCAACTTTCCTTTGCATTTCAACAAGATGTTGAGTAGTGACTTTGGGGCACACTTTGATCCCACTACCAGAAATTTTCAATAGATGTGCCTTAACACTGTAATATGATCCCTTAAATTCACATTGACAATAATTGCATTTAAATTTGGTATTTCCTTCTCCTTCCATTTTTTTCAATTTTCAGATTTTGTTTTTTATCCGGACGTATCCCGAACGTATCCCGACGTATCCGAGATGCATCCAAAACTGAAAAATTAAAAAATAATTTCTGGATAATTTCCAGCCGTATCCGATACGTATCCCGGCGTATCGGGTGCGTACTGGTATCCGATACGTATCCGATACGCGTACGGCATCATTTTTGAAGTATCCGTGCTTCATAGATGGTTGTCGAATCAACCAATGGATGTCCAAGAAGCCTTGTATAGGTATTTTCAGTACCCTTAGAAGAGATTTGAACACTAAAAAACTAGATCTGGAGGTTCATAACACGAATCACGATCTAGGGTTTGAAAGTGCTGAAAATCCTTCAATAATTTGAAAACCCACCAAATGGCTTTAACAAATTTCACGAAAATCACCATAAATCTCAAATAGTGACGACAACGATGTCAGCCCGTGCAGATGATGGCGCCATGCTAATGCCATCCGTACAAGGTTGACATCAGCCCTTCTGGTTTATCTCAAATCAACTCTTAGATGTTCTTGGCGTGTTCTAGAGTGAGATCGGAAGGCTCTGATACCAAATTGAGTTGTAAAGTAACAATTTAGGGTTAAAGAGGAAGAGAAAAGAGAGAAAAGAGAGAAAAGAGCAGAGTTGAATGTTATTATGAGGAAAATAATGAGGTTTAAAATAAATCATTACACCACACCAGTATTTATATAAGAGAACCAAAATAATTACAAAATGACTCTAATAAACAGAAGTAAATATCTAACAACATTGATGTGCATAGCAAACAAAAATGTATTAGATATATTTCCATATCTCTATTTTGTCCACATATTGATTCTTTTGAAAATTTGCCATCTTATTCATTCCTTTCCATGTCCGTGGTTTGTGTCTATGTTCTTAAGAGATCATTAAGGTCTTGTTGTTTAGCATTGCAGATGGTGTGTATGATCCCATGGAGAGGAAGGATAGATATATAGGATTAACAATACCACCTCCCCATGGTATTGTTAATCCTCCCATTTTGAGGTACTAGGACGATTTATCCCTCTTTTAAATTCATACCAAACAACCATTTTGCTAATCCTATGAAATAAGTTATGACATATGGGCCCCACATCTACTTTTTGGTTCCCTTGACCCTGCAGCCATTAGAGTGTTATGGGAAATACATTGAGCTTGGCAACAGGGAACAATGCCAGGTGTACTCCAGCTGTCAAGAGTTAGTTAGGCAAGTTAGTTAAAGTTGGCTAGAGGTTTGCCGCCAAGAGAGCCAAGTTCTGCTGTATATATAAACATGCTGCTGCGATAATACTGAATGAGGAAAATTACTTTTCATTTCTCTCTCTAAAACTGAATATGCTTTCCTTTTTTCTTCTTTATTTCTGCAAATCATGAAAGTTTTCATGGTATCGGAGCTGTAAATCCATCAAGTGATGGCTTCAATTCCACCAATTCCGCATGATTCTCCATCAATTCCACCTGAGTCTGCTAATCCACTATCAGGAAGAAAACCACCACCGAAATCAGCTGTGCATGCAACTACACATGCAACATCAAACTCAAATTGCAGCAAAACTTGGCTGAGTGACACTGGTGCAACAAATCATCTGACCTCAGAGTTGTCCAATCTTCATATTCAGGATGACTATACTGGTTCTGATTGCGTAGCAGTGGGAAATGGCCAAACAATTCCTATTTCTCACATAGGTAAATCCTCTTTGAACACATCTACCCATACTTTTCAACTCAATAATGTTCTTAGAGTTCCTCAAGTATCATCCAATCTGTTGTCAGCCAATCAATTCTGCAGAGATAACAACTGCATCTTTATATTTGACTCTAATCACTTTCTCATTCAGGACAAACCTACGGGGAAAGTCCTATACAAAGGCCGGAGTAAGCAAGGCCTTTATCCCATTGAAGAGTGTAGTTCCTTTGCACCTTCAGCTCATATTGGAGTCAAAATCTCTCACCAAGACTGGCACTCAAGACTTGGTCATCCACAACATAAAGTCTTATCTCACGTACTTACTCATTTTTTGCATACTAATAAGTTTGACACGCCATCTTCCCATGTTTGTGAACCTTGCTTGAATGGCAAGATGTCCCAATTACCTTTTCCATCTTCTACAATTCAGACAACCAGCCCACTTGCATTAGTGCACAGTGATGTCTGGGGTCCTGCCCCAATTACCTCAATAAATGGCTACAGATATTATGTCCTATTTGTGGATGATTTCACTAGATTTTCTTGGCTTTATCCTATAAAAAACAAGTCGGATGTTTTTCCTATCTTTTGTGAGTTTAAATCCTTAGTTGAGAATTTGTTCTCAAACAAAATCAAAATTCTGAGGACTGATTGAGGTGGTGAATTCATTAACAACAAATTTCATGCTTTTCGCACTACTCATGGCATTCTACATCAATTTTGTTGCCCTCATACTCCCCATCAAAATGGGGTAGTAGACAGAAAACATAGGCATATCACTGAAACAGCCCTAACACTCAGTGCCCAGTCATCTTTGCCTATGACATACTGGCCTTATGTGTTTGCAGCTGCTGCTTTTCTTATTAACAGATTACCCACACCTCTTCTTCATATGCTCTCTCCCTTTTATGTTCTCCATGGTTATCCTCCTGACTATCAAACTCTTTGCATTTTTGGGTGTGCTTGTTTTCCTCTTCTTACACCTTATAATAACCACAAACTTCAACCAAAAACCAAGAAATGCATATTCTTGGGATACCCTCCCAATCAAAAAGGATACCTTTGCCTTGATCCTGACACTCATAAGATATTTACATCTCGACATGTTTTCTTTGATAAGTCTCAATTTCCCTTTAATATTCCACCATCTCAAACTTCATTATCTTCCTCATCTAACACTTCATCTTTCTGGTTATCCTCTTCCTTATTCTTAGCCTCTTGTACCACTCCCTCTATTCTTGGTCATCCTCCTTCCAATTTGGCATCTTCATCTTTACATTTATCTGATTCCTATTTGCCTACCACTTTAAGTTCCCCTTCATCTGATTCATTTTCTTCTTCCCTTGGCTCCAGTGATTCTCCCACCTCTGGCTGATAGTTCAATCCCCTATCCTGATCAACCACCTCTTCCTCCTCCTATCATTCCTCAATCATCCGTCAACTCTCACCCTATGCAAACCAGATCAAAATCTGGCATTTCCAAAAAGAAAACTTTTTCAGCTATCAAACCTGATATTTTCTGGATGAAGAACCAACTAGCTTTACTGCAGCATCTAAATCAGAAAATTGGAGGCTAGCAATGGCAGATGAATTCTCAGCCTTGCAAAGACAGGGCACTTGGACCTTAGTCTCATGTCCACCTAACAAAAATGTTGTAGGTTGCAAATGGGTGTTTCGTATTAAGAAGAACCCTGATGGCACAGTCTCTCGATACAAAGCTAGATTGGTCACAAAGGCATTTCATCAGCAACCTGGGTTGGACTATACTGAAACCTTCAGTCCAGTGGTTAAACCTACAACAGTTCAACGTGTTCTCGCATTAGCCGCTCAATTCAATTGGCCATTACAACAATTAGATGTTAGTAATGCCTTTTTACATGGAATTCTTCAAGAAGAGGTGTATATGACTTAGCCACCTGGCTTCACAGATCCTCAATTCCCTCACCATGTGTGTAAACTTTATAAATCCCTTTATGGACTTAAACAAGCCCCAATGGCTTGGTTTGAAAGGTTCACCACCTTTCTTCAACAAAGAGGCTTTGTCCCTTCCATGGCTGACACTTCTCTTTTTGTGCTTCATTCTCATTCTACTTTGATCCTCCTTTATGTAGACAATATTATTCTTACTGGCAACAACCAATCTCTTCTTGATTTTGTTGTCTGTCAACTTCACTCAGAATTTGAAATAAAAAACCTTGGAAAGCTCCATTACTTTTTAGGCCTCTAAATTCAATACACCAGCCATGGGTTCTTTGTTCATCAGTCTAAATACACAACTGATCTTCTCAAAAAGGCACACATGTTTGATTCCAAATTTTGCAAAACTCCATGCTGTCCTAATCTCAAACTTTATAAAAATCTAGGTCAGCTTCTATCTAATCCCACCGAATACAGAAGCTTAGTTGGAGCACTTCAATATCTCACCTTCACAAGTCCTGATATTGCATTCTCTGTATATCATGTCTGCCAATTCATGTCTTCTCCAACTGACGAACACTGTTGCTGTTAAAAGGATCTTACGATACCTCAAGGGAACCATTAATCATGGAATTCAATTTACTCCAAGCTCCTTAATTCTTTCGGCATATAGTGATGCAGACTGGGCTGGGGATCCCACTGACAGGAGATTCACATCTGGGCTTTGCATTTTTCTTGGTTGCAATCCTTTAACTTGGTGTGCAAAGAAGCAACCCACTGTTGCTCGTTCATCTACTGAAGCAGAATATTGGTCCTTGGCCACTGCTGCAGCAGAGTTATCATGGATCTGCATGTTGCTCAAGGATTTGGGCATTTTTCTCACCACAGTCCCCTCCATTTGGTGTGATAATATCTCTGCTCTTGCCCTTGCATCCAATCCAGTTTTTCATGCTCGTACTAAACACATAGAAGTTGATTTCCATTTTGTCCGCGAAAAAGTTCTTAAGAAAGAGTTGATTGTAAAATTCATTTCTGCTGAAGATCAGTTAGCTGATCTCTTCACCAAAGGTTTATCTTCTCCCAGATTCAATAAACTCATCACCAAACTGATTACATCTGTTACACCCATCAGTTTGACGCGGGTTGTTAAGGGAAATACATTGAGCATGGCTACAGGGAACAATGCCAGGTGTACTCCAGCTGTCAAGAGTTAGTTAGGCAAGTTAGTTAAAGTTTGCTAGAGGTTTGCCGCCAAGAGAGCCAAGTTCTGCTCTATATATAAACATGCGGCGTCGATAATACTGAATGAGGAAAATTACATTTCATTTCTCTCTCTAAAACCGAATATGCTTTTCTTTTCTCTTCTTTATTTCTGCAAATCATGAAAGTTTTCATAGAGTGTGTCTCCAAAGCACTTGTCCGTTGGACCTCTTGGAACCCAGAAACGGAATGAAAAGGAAAGAACAACTGAGATCAGAAATAGTTAAACTGCAATCAGAATTGGTTTAGTTATCATAGCAAAGCATTCTCATGAAAGGACAATGGAAGAAATGTTGTCAATGTTCTTATTCATTAGCTTTGGGTTGGGAGACACGCATTGGGAAAAATGGCCAAGTTTCTCATTAATACTTTTCATCTCTCTGTTCTCTTTTTAACTCTTCCCTTCTCTTCATTTTCTTTTTCATTATCTTTTTGAATAAAATATTAAATGGTATTCTAGAGCATAAGGAACCTTCAGATTGAAGAAATCACTAGATCTTGTGATTCCATGCCACTTTGGTCTACTCTCGCGCACACTGGCCTTGGTTTCTTGGAAACATATTAATGTTAAGATTAATGTATGAACAAAGAACAATATGAAAGAATTGAGAGCGAATAGGAGAGAGTTGAGAGAGAATTATTCTGACGGTAAAAATAGAGAGCACTCAAAAATTAGGGTTAGCTCCCTTATCACTATTATTTATATAATGAGCCAAGTATACCAAAAATACAGTAACACCTCTAGCTTAACATTCCCTCTCAAGTTGATGCATAGATATTTTTCATGTCTAACTTGCATATAATGGAGTGAAACACCTTACTACTAGGCCATTTAGTAAAAATATTTGCTAATTGATCTGCAGACTTCACAAATAGTAAACAAATTGAACCCTTGCATAGATTCTCCTTAATGAAGTGTTTGTCAATCTCGATATGCTTCGTTTTGTCATGTTGTACTGGGTTATGAGCGATGATGATAACGGCTTTATTATCACAATACAACTTTATTGGCTTTTCACACTCAAATTCCAAATCCTTCAATAGAACTTGGAGCCATAAAGTTCACAAATGCCATGTGTCATAGTCTTGTACTCAACCTCTTCATTTGATCTAGCTACCACTGTCTGCGTTTTATTTCGCCAAGTAACGAGATTACTGTTAGTGATATTATTAGATGTATGTATATAATATCTGTAGAGAGGCCCGTTAGCTATAAGGGCCCATTAGGGTTTTGCTGTACACACCTTTGTAATTATTATATATAGTGGATCTCTCTAATTGAGAGGTTAAGCCTTCTGATAATCTCATATTCTTTCGTTACATGGTATCAGAGCCAAGTTAAGCAAAACCCTAAATTGTTTTGTAGTTCCGGCGCCGGCAAGCCATGTTCGTGGGTTTTTGGTGATCGGCAAGACCTGTCCCTGGGGTTTCGGTGGTCGGCAAGGGTCCGATTGGATTTCTCGTGATCGACGAGGAGTTTTTTCGTGGTCGACAAGGAGGTTTCGTGGTCGACGAGGAGGTTTCGTGGTCGACGCACTCTTTGGTTTGCTCGAAAAGGACTGACGGTGCCTAGGGTTTGTTCTAGAGGGGTCGGCAACACCTAGGGTTTGGTCCAAAGAGGTCGGCAGTGCCTAGGGTTTGTTCCAGAAGGGTCGACGACACCTAAGATTTGGTCCAGAGAGATCGGCGGTGCCTAGGATTTGTTCCTGAGGGGTCGGCGGTGCCTCTGCTGCGGTTGCTGTCTTCGGAAAGGGTCGACTACGCCTCTGGTCTGTTCTGAAGGGGTCGACGACAGGGTTTGGTCTGTTTCGGGGTTGCTGTTTTGCTGGCTCCTGTTTGGCTACTGTTCTTCTAAAGGGATTTGTTCCTGTTTGTCTTCAGTTACTGTTTTGCTATTTTGCTGTCTCCTGTTTGGCTACTGTTCTTCTAAAGGGGTTTGTTCCTGTTTGTCTTCGGTTACTGTTCTCCTGTTTGGCTACTGTTCTTCTAAAGGGGTTTGTTCCTATTTGTCTTCGGTTACTGTTCTCTTGGCTGTCTTCAGAGGACTTATTTATTGATTCTTGTGACGTATTGCAACGATTGAGGATGTTAACCGTAATGGAAAGCCGTACCCGAAAGGATAGGCGAGTACTGTTATTTATGATAAAAAGTTAAGCCACACTATTACATCCCTACACTCACACACACAGAATAATAGTAAAGATACTACTAAGATACACATATATCTAACACTCCCCCTCAAGCTGGAGCATATATATCTACCATGCCCATCTTGTTACATAAATATGAGACACGCGAACCCGGTAGGGATTTAGTAAAGATATCGGCCACTTGATCTCCTGTAGGGACTGAACCAAAATTCACAACACCTTTATGATATTCCGCACGGACAAAATGGCAGTCAATCTCAATCTGTTTTGTTCTCTCGTGAAATACTGGATTTGTGGCAATATAAATAGCTGAGGTATTATTAACCCATAGTCTAGCAGATCCTCGAAGAGGAAAGTGTAATTCTGTCAAAATCTGTTGTAGCCACATAATCTCAGTAGTTGCTAAAGCCATAGCTCGGTATTTGGCCTCAACACTGGACCGGGTGACCACATTCTGCTCCTTGCTCTTCCAAGAAACCAAGTTCTCATCAACAAAAATAGAATAATCAGATGTGGATTTCTTGTCAAATGTACATCCAGCCCAATCAGCATCAGAGTATCCTTCTATTCCTATATGACCATGATTAGAAAACTGGATGCCCTTCCTTGGGTTTTTGAGCAAGTACCGTAGGATTCGTAACACTGCTTGCCAATGGGAAACCTGGGGATCAGACAAAAACTGACTGACTACACTCATTGGATAAGCAATATCCGGACGAATCATAGTAGTAAGATAATTCAGTTGTCCCACTGATCGGCGATACTGGTCAGGATCAGATAGAGGCACTCCTTCCTTCGGTTCTAGTTTGACATTAGACTCCATAGGTGAGT
>JAOTRH010000018.1:15247862-15292988 GCA_034768845.1 Heliamphora exappendiculata | reverse complement strand
AAACAAATCCAATAACCAACAATGCCTATAAATAAACACGGTGACTTCCTTTGCTTTTTTAAGTGTATCATGAAAAACCGGCAAATCACCAATATCACAAAATATCAAATCAATGCAATGTGCCGCACATGGAGACCAAAACAATTGCGTCCCCTTCTCCTCTAACAATTGACCGGCACCTACATAAGCTGATGCGCTATCTGTCACCACTTGGACTACATTTTCGTCCCCTATTTCTTCCACCAAATCATTAAGAAATTCAAACAATTTAGAAGATTTCTTGATTACGCCGGATGGGTCTATTGATTTAATGAATACCGTTCCACTTGGACTATTAACAAGAAAATTAGTGAGGGACCGAGACTTTCTATCGGTCCATCCATCAGACATTAATGTGCAACCTGTCTTCTTCCACTCTTTTTTATATGTAGTTAGGCACTCCATATAATCCACCTCCTTTTTCAAGTAAGAAACTCTAGCCTCATAATATGTGGGAGGTTTTAATCCCTTTCCATATTCTCCCACCGATGATAACATCATCATAAATAATGGACTTTTAACTATATTAAAAGCTAATACATGCCCATATCAAAAACGGAAAATATTTCTAATGACCGGCTCTCTTTGCTTAACCATTTGATTTAAGATTGGTTAATTTTCTTTTCCTTTTGTCACAAAAGCATCCATAGTCCCCTTGCCCTTAAAAACATCATTTTGCACTTCAAAACAATCCACATCAACAACTTTGCTTTCTTTTTCTCCCAACAATTTTAAAAATGTATTCTTAACATCATTACCAACTTGATTACACAGGGCAATATTATCATAAGTTTGTGCCAAGTGATTTTTCATGCGAATTACTCCACCCCAAAAACTTTTTCCACAATAATTGCATTTCAAATGCATTCTATTATTTTCTTGAACCCAGGTACAATGATCTCGCGTGGGATCAACACTTTTTTTGTTCATTTTTTGTTTCACCATAATCACTTAAAATCTTAAATATTAAAAAAATAACACTCCAGTCTCCGGCCCGAATATTAAAAACTAAAAAGAATGATTTCAGTAGTCAGTCACCTCAAGGTTTGCAACGGCCAAGACTACGACTGAAGGAGCCGACGACTGCAGAGAGCATCGACTTCGGCAAGGACTACTGCAGAGAGCCTCGACGACGACTGCAGAGGGCCTCGACTTCTACCAAGACGACGACTGACGGAGCCAACAACGACTTCGACGAAGGCGACGACTGAAGGAGCCTACGATGCCTCTGATGAAGACGACAACTAAAGGAGCCGACGAAGACGACGATTGAAGGAGCGCTGACGAAGGTATTTCGCTTCACCAAAACAACTGATTTTCAACCAAAACGACTGTTTGCATGCCGAGAAAACCTATTCCGTTGGAAACCTTTTCAAACAAAATACGGCAAAAGCTCAAAAAATACGTTTGGACCCGAAAACTTCGACCCAAAATGGGTCGACCCGTTCATTTCCAGAATCGATCGATTCGCGATTCACAATCGATTCGCAATTCAGTGAACGATTCACCTTCGATTCAGTCAATTTTCGATTCACCTAACCAGTTCGTATCAATTGGCTTGCGAATCGAATCGAATCGAACGATTCGAATCGCGAATCATACGATTTCGATTACTATGATCTGCTCATATAGCTCATATACCCGTGAAATATTACTCTAGTTCAAAAAAAATCAGCAAAGGAGTCCCAAATCTATTTGGAAGTACCACAAAATTCCACTGTTGTAGCAATATGAGGTTCCAAACTGTGCCACAACCATCCCATAACAATAGAATCGATAATCCCCCAAGTAGAAAAATTGGGATCACAGTTGGTTGGAGGAGGATCCATAATGTATGTTAATTGTTACTTGCTTTTGACAAAAACATTAAATGTATGCGCCGAGGCTAGATAATTAATACCATTTAGCCGTTTCGAAGTCACACATTTGGGCAAATCATCTTTAAGATTGATAAGCTTGGCGTCAGCCCTAGCAAAGTATGTCAAGACAACACAAACAGAAACCAATAACCAGATGTGATATAGATGGAAGCAATAAACCAAAAAAAGAATAAATCAATTGTAGGTAGGCGCACAATCAAAGAACTCAGCAGATCAAAGAACAATCCAAAAATCATACCGATAGTAGGCAGGCGCATGATCAAAGAACTCAGCAGAACAAAGAAGAACAATCCAACATCAAACCAAAGAAGAACAAAGAACTTAGCAGCTGCACGATCAAAAACCTAGAAGTCGACGAAACTCAAATCAAATCCCAAATCAAGATTGAGCACGTCGATTCACTTCGAATCCAAAGGAATAAGTCCCAAATCAAATCTATGAGCACCGAAAAAAACATCTGAGGTGAAACCAAAGCAAGTTGCAACCAAAAAAAACCTAGTCGGCACAAGTTCGCGCCTAAGGTTTGCGCCGCCGACACTGTGGAACTTGAATCCTTGTCAATGGAGATCGAATCAACCAATGGATGTCTAAGAAGTCTTGTATAGAGATTTTTGGTACCCCTCGAAGAAATTTGAACCGAAAACCAGATCTGAAAGTTTAATCAACGAATCGCGATCTAGGGTTCGAAGGTTTCGAAAATCCTACAATAATTCAAAAAACCCATCATATGACTTCAAAAAATTTTACAAAAATCACCATAAATCTCAAATGGTGCCAACGAGTTGATCGGAGAAGACGGCGATGTCGGTCCGTACAGATGATGACGCCATGCTGACGTTATCCGTACGAGCTTGACATCAGCCCTTCTGGTTTATCTCGAATCAATTCTTAAATATTCCCGACATGTTCTAGAGAGAGATGGGAAGATTCTGATACCAAGTTGAGTTGTAAAATAGCAATTTAGGGTAAAAGAAGAAAAGAAAACAAAGATAAGAGCATAGTAGAATATTATCATAAGAAAACAATGAGGCTTAATTTAAACTTTTACACCACACCGTATTTATATAAGAGAACCAAAATAATTACAAAATGACCCTAACAAACAGAAGTAATTATCTAACAACCACCACAAATCTAATAAGTGCTACACCCCAAAAAATGGGGTGCACATTGAATCATTTTTCTTAAATAGTATACCAATAAAAAAAGTTAACGTCTTTCTTTTATTTTTACATATATTTTATTTTTTCATACATTTTAGTTTGAAATTAAAATTAATCATATTCATTTACATTTACATTTTCTATTTTAATGTTTAAAGTAAGAGTTTCTAAGCATGATAAAGTCATCATTAATTTTACAAATTCTACTCTACCATCGTGTGTTTCCTTTTAAATTTTAGTAAAATTTCATAAATGTGATTTTTCTATAAAAAAATTATTATGCACACAGTGCATGTGCTCACTCAACCTCTAGTATCCAACAATTGTTTTCAACATAAAGAAAGCTCTTCAAGATTAGGGTCAGTACTAAACCTTTTGTCAAAGCACATCGCTACAATGATTTTCATACCTTTTTGAAGTTCCACAACTAGAACCCTTTCAACTACTTAATTGATTACATTATCCCTGTTATTGATAATGCTTTTTATATCCCTTTCACAACTATGATCTCTACTATTATATGCAAATAAGCAATACACCGAGTCTCCTCAACCGAATTAGTGCATTCCATATAAACTAATATACAACAGAATCTCAATCTTAAATTGGAATTCCATAACAAATCATAATAATTCACATCAAATCATGTACAAAGGTATAGGGCATCTGCAGGCATGCAACCCTAGTAAATAAAATGAAACTCTAGCAGCATAGAGACTCAATATGATGGCATAGAGCTGATGGCATAGAGACTCAATATGATGGCATCGGAAAGAAGAAAAAAAAATATTGGAAGGAGTGGAGGTAGAGAAACCCAAAAAATTAAAGTAAATAATAGATTAGCTCAGGGAACATTTCGTGAGACTGCTCTAAAAGTAATATATGAAGCAGAACAAAAGTGCTTCTCGAGCAAGTAAAAGAAGATGAAACATAAGAAAATTAAGCAGCAGCAAGGTGATTTATATAATTAAACAGCATCACTTCATTTTGGTTATAATATTATGACCAATTTCATACTCAACACAACAGCACTTGCTTATTCTGGTTGATTAATGACATCCTTCATGTGTTTTTATGTCAACTATGTTGTAGGATAATCTGGAAGAGATTTATTTCAAATGACTTCAGTTTCATACTTTCCGTAATATGGAAACACTTATAGAGCCTGCTAGTGACAAGATGCCATTCTCAATCTAGTTTGCAACATTATTCAAAATAACAACACCATAGCCCAATTGGAATTGAGACAAGAAGTTCCACAAAATAAAGAAAGCATGTAATATGGACACCTCACCTTGACTGCACCTGTAATGACTTTTTCCCCAATTGACACCGTGATGTTCCCAATGTTACCTTTCCAAGGCCTAGTTGGAACTTCAGGAGAAGTAAGCCTCAGAAATCCATGAATAGTAGAGGAAACTTGTGCCCAGCACAAAACGACTATATCTGGGTAGTTGTGTGACACAGCTCTAAGGGCCTGAAAGAAATTGTCTGAAAGATAATATACTTCAAATAGAAGAGATTGAATTACTTGAAGAGCAATAAGATTTAGGTGGAGTATGTTCAACAAAGAGGGGGACTTAGCATGTTAAACTGAAGGGGAGAAAGCCTGCCAGAGGCAAAACTACTTGAACTTAAAGACATACAGTAACACCATAAAGAAAAAAAAAATCAGCTGCAGCCTGTAGAAGAAAACTGGAACGTTAAATCTCATGTGCTTTAGTAGCCATTCAATTTTGACAGCTGCAAAGATCATTTCTTTTGTTTTCCAGTTTTTCTTCCCTCAATAAAGTTCCCAAATAATTTTTATGACATTTAGGTTAAGGAGATCTCCAATGTTCTAATGGAGAAGAGAATGACAAGCAAAAAATTATTTAACTCCATAAACTCATGAAGAAATTGCTTTTGTCAACAGTCTCCTATATTCATAACGGATTATACCACTTTTTTGGTAAAGAGGTTTCATCCTTCAACCCTAGGTACCGCATCAAAGTAAGAGTGTGGCATCTTGTCCCACATTGGCAAGGTAGGAAAAGCTCTTGGGGCATATAGGTGAGTTCACATGTCTTCAACGTAACACCACATTTTGAAGTTGTGAGCGCCTAACCCAAACGGAGGGCAATATTGGTACGGATCTAGATCACGACATTATAATTAATGTGACATTGCCTCCCCACATTGGCTAGGTAGGAGAAGATTTTGGTTTATATAGGTGAGATTCACATTCATTCCTAGTAATGAAGCATTTTAAAATAGGGATGGCCCAAAGCCAATGATATCGTTACAGCTGTGACGAGGATTGCATTCAAAGAATAATTGTTGTGATTCATATTGACCCCAGAAATTTGGATCATATAACGTACATTAGTTAACAAAACTCAAAAAACAAAATTACGCATTGTTAAGAAGACTCTAAAGATCTGTTGAAGTAGCTTTAGTAGGGAACATGGAAAAGAAAAAAGAACAAATTAATTTAAAAGAAACCATGATATGATAAAGGTTTTTTTCCCGATGTTTGAAGTGATTTATCCTTTTCTTAATTTTTTTTCCCATTTGGATTTGTAAGGAAAAGTCATACTATGAGAATGCTTTTAACTATAATTATTAGGATGAAAAAACGGAGAGCGGCCTGTCCATACAAGGAGTATACCACATATTGAATGCTTCTCCATTTAATAGACTATTATCCTCTGACATATCAAAAAGCAGAAAAAAAAAAAAAAAAAAGGGCTTCACTTTTTCAACCGGAGGCCCATATATACATCATCAACAAAGATTAGGCCCATTAACTAATATTTTAATGCGCAAGGTCCAACAGTTTTAAAAAAATTCATATTCTCCCGAAAATACCCCTAACCACCTTCTGCATGTTAGCTTGCACGATACATAACGGTTCTATTAACACCCTCTCATTTCGCATTTGAAGCAAAACCCGCAGTCAACTCAACTCATTTGCAATTCAAAAAAGTAAAATCTCATTCTTCGCAAGTTTATCTGTCTTGTTTAAAAAACGTGTCAAGTAATATGTCTAAACAAATAAATTTATCTGTGCATTTGAAAGCACGCATTTAAGTGCACAGATAAATTTATATGTATCGTTAACATTATATAAAAAGTCCACATATAAATTTATCTGTGTAGTTGAAAGAACATTAAAAAGGCACAGATAAATTTATCTGTCTTTTTTAAAGAATATTTGAAGTAATGTGGATGAACAGATAAATTTATCTGTACATTTCATAACACATTTAAAGGTATAGATAAATTTATTTGTATCGTTAAAAGCGTAACTGTTGTGTCTAAACAGATAAATTTATCTGTGCATTTGAAAGCACATTTAAAGTGTACAGATAAATTTATCCGTATCGTCAACAGCATGCAAAAAGTCCACAAATAAATTTATCTGTCTTTTTTAAAGAACGTCTGAAGTAATGTGGATGAACAGATAAATTTATCTGTGCATTTGATAGCACATTTAAATGGCACAGATAAATTTATCTGTATCGTTTGCAGCATATAACTGTTGTAAATGAACAGATAAATTTATCTGTATTGTTAACAGCATGTAAAAAATTCACAGATAAATTTATCTGCACGGTTAAAAGCATGTTAAAATGGCACAGATAAATTTATCGGTATGATTTAAATTTTACAGATAAATTTATATGTCCTATTGAGTTCACGTTTAAGATGTCCTTGTTGAACAGATAAATTTATCTGTCTTATTGAAAACATGTTTACAAAAAAGCAAATAAACTTATTTCTTTTCATGTTTCGTTTAGACAAATATATAGTATTTGTTTTCTTCAATTGAAACATATAAATTTATATACTGCAGCGATGGGAAAAGTACGAGCAAAGGGAGTCCTTGAAGAAGCCCCAAAAAAAGAGTCCTTAAAAACAAAAGATTCAAAAGGTTTCACCAAAGAAAGAGGAATCTAATCCCCCAGTCAAAGAAAACTACACTCTACAATACCACCTAAACATTCTTGTTGCTGTAAGACTGCTGAAAAATGTCAATTTCACTTACCAACAAGTAACGGAACTGAAGAAAATAGCTTTCTGGTTTTTGATTGAAGCTATTGTTAGCAACAAAATGCAGGAGCAAAATGTAAAGAAATTTGATGACAATGTTGTTTTGGTGATAAGAAGATATATCAGAGGCAAAGGTCAGTTTAAATTGGGTCAAAAAACATTGAGCTCTACAAATAAAGATATCTGCTTAATATTTGGAATCAAATCTGGGCAAACAATAATAAATCTCTCAAGACATACAAAAAAGCCCAAGAGTAAGTTTGTCCAAAGAAGGTTCCTTACACAACAGAGGATGGCAACAAGGGATCAGAAGAACCAGTTCACTGAAGCACTCAAGGAGAAAAAGAAAAATGACTGTTTAGATGTTGCAAGACTGCTCACACTATACCTCTCTGTGATGCTTTTTTTCCCAACTGGCGCAAAACATTGAGCTGGGTCTTCATTGAATGCATCGAAATTGTGAAAGACACGACAAAATATGATTGGTCTTTGGCAATAAAGGAATGGCTGATTTCCTCGCTTGACAAGAAATGTGACAAACCATAGACAGTTACCGGATGCGTTATTGCTCTATTGGTATACATTTCAAACCACTTGCTATGAAATTATTGAATGTCCTGCATTTACATGAAACTAATATATCTTTATCTTTACTTAGTATTGGATATGTGAGCACACAACACTTGTGGAGCCTGAAGAAACTCATCAATTCCTAAGAACGTTAAAATGGAAGTTGAGACAGCTAGATTATGCTTTAAATGATGTAGAACTAAAAGATCTTACTGCAAATCAAGTAAAAATAACTTTAAATAGCCACAATTGATTATACGGATAAATTTATCTGTTCCTTTAAGTAGCCACAACTAACCAACAGATGGATTTATCTGTTGCTTTAAATAGGCAAAAGTGATGAACAAATAAAATTATCTGTTCCTTTTGAAAGGCAAAAATGACAACAGTTAAATTTATCTGTATTTTAAAAAAGGGATTTCAGCCAAAGATCCATCAACAAAAAATTTTACACTCAAGGTCCAATTGCTTAATTTCTCCCGAAAATACCCTGCAAACGGATAAATTTATCTGTTTGCAGATTTATACCTAACAGATAAATTTATCTGTTTACATATCAACACAAATAATACAAACAAATAAATTTATCTGTCAAGTTATTTATACCTAGCAAATAAATTTATCTATTTGTATAACACAGATAATGCAAACAGATAAATTTATTTGTGTTCTTTATACATGTTTTGAAAAGGCACATATAAATTTATGTGTTCTTTATACATGTTTTCAATAAGACAAATAAATTTATCTGTGTTCTCTAAACATACTTTCAATAAAAGACATAAATTTATCTGTGTTGTTTATACATGTTTTGAAAAGGCACAGATAAATTTATCTGTTCTAGGGTATTTTTGTCACAAAAATACCTTGCGCATTAAAATTTTTACGAGGATGAACCTTATTAAAAAATCTTATATTGGATGAAAAGCAATAAACAGTCTACAAATTGGACTGTTCACCAATTTTCCGTTTTAAAAAACCACATCTAAAGCATTTTGATTGAACGAATAAACGTATATGTACCTTTGACATGACTTATAAAATAGACAGATGATTTTATATGTCTTTTTTAAATAATATAAAACAATCGCAGATAGATTTATTTGTCTTATTTAAATAGGCACAATGATGACCAGATAAATTTATATGTATCGTTGAACAATGCCAACTGATAAACAGATAAATTTCTCTATTTCTTTCAATATGCACAAATGATGAATAGATAAATTTATCTGTTTAATCAAACATGCACACTTCTTGCACAAGTTTTCATACAGATAAGTTTATCTATGTTATAATTGCTTTACAGATGAATTTATCTGTGTTATAATTGTTTTACAAGTAAATTTATCTGCGCTATAATTGCTTTGTAGATAAATTTATCGACATCTTTCTATTATTAACAAGGGCTAAACAGATAATTTATCTGGTTGTTTCACAGCTAACTTGGCATTCATGATCCAAGTGCTCACTTCAAATATCCAACCAACGACGGAAGAAAATGAACTTTTTGAGTTCATTAAATCTGAGGACGAAAAATAATCTGATCATGAGAAACGGTATGAACATGGTGACTTCATAGCTGAGCAAGAACCAGTTGAAGGACAGAAAAGAGAAGAGGTTGAAGGAAATACATTGGACTCTTTAAGATCAGAAAATGCAATGTTGACAATGGAAATGAGAAGTTGAGAGAAGAATTAAATGACAATGCAACCCCAATTACAATATTGGGAAACACATACAATTGAGATGTTGGAGGCCATTCTGCAAAACAAAGCTTCATCTCAGAAGATGAAGAAGATGGAACAAGATTTAAACGAAAAGGCCTTTAAGAATGAAAAAATGAATGAAACGGTTGAACAACTCAATGCAGAAAACCAAAATTGGTCGAACAAATTGAGGAACTTTCTACCCACCAAGCAACACAAAAATTTATTGAGAAAAAAGAGTTTGCTGAAGCAAAAAAGAAAATAGAAGACCTGCAAACACCCATTTGCATCCAATAACTTGCATACTGTCCGGAAGAATAACAAGAGACCAGGTAGATGTGGACTAAAGAGCCTGCATCTCCTCCAACATAGCACCCCGCCATCCAGGGTCAACTAATGCCTCAGGAACAATACGAGGAATAACGGCCTGATCCAGAGTGGCTATACAAACCTGTAAGGGTGCTGAAAGACCCATTGTAGGAGGTAGTATAGAGTAGGTGATCCCTGCAAGTTCGATGAGATTCCCGAGTAGCAATAGGAGCATCATTGTCAGGAGAAGAAGTACTAACCGTGGGGAAAAGATCCTCAAACGAGGAGACTGGCTCAGCAGAGGAGAGTTCCAATGGAGCTGAGTTGATGGAGAAATTGGAGAGGACCCCTCAGTAGAAGGAATACCTGCAGGAGAAGAGGAAGGAAAACGAGAACTAAGAAATTAAGACTTTCAAGACCAAACCTCTCAACACCCGACACAACGGAAGATGACGTAGAAAAGAAAGGAATAGACTCCACAAACACAACATCCCGAGAGACAAGGAACCTATTAAGTGGGGGACAAAAACAGCAGTACCTCTTCTGAGTCTTAGCATAACCAAGGAAAATGCACTTAACAGCACGAGCATCCAATTTCGTCCGTTGGAGATGGATATCCCAAACATAACAAAGACGACCAAATATTCTCAAAGGTAGTGAGAAAGGGCTCTTCGCTGGAGAGAGCACCTCCATCGGAAGTTTTCCACCAATGACCTAAGAGAGGAGGCGGTTGATAAAGTAACAAGCAGTCAAAATGGCGTGCCCCTAGAATTTCTTAGGTACTTGCATCTGAAACAAAAGAGCACGAGCAGTTTCCATAATATGGCGGTTCTTGCGCTCAGCTACACTATTCTGTTGTGGGGTAGTAGGGCAAGAAGTCTGATGAACAATACCATGAATAGACATAATTCTTCATCGGGGTGGAGAGATACCATCATTGTCACTGCGCAAACATTTCACCTGAGTCTGAAACTGAATTTGTACTTCCATACAGAATGAGGAGAAAATATAAGTTACTTCAGATTTATGTCGTATAAGATATAAAAAAATGACACGAGAATAATCATCCACAAATATGACATAATAACGAAATCCAAAAACACGCTCGACAGGACACGGTCCTCAAACATCCAAATGAACTAAAGAAAAAGGAGCCGAAGCTCGTTTATTGACTCGAGGTAATAAAGGCACACGCAGGTGCTTTGCCAACCGACACGACTCAATCAATATGAAAAATAAAATGAAAACTAGGACAAAGACTATGTAGACTGGATATAGACAGGTGCCCCAAACGACAATGAGCCTCAAAGCTAAGAGAAGAGACTACTGAGCAGGCCTTAGCAGCAACCTCCACCAAATATAGCCCGCCAGAAACTCAACCTCTACTAATAATCTTTCTCGTCGTAAGATCTTGAAAAACACAACTATCAAGATAAAAAGTCACATAGCAGTTGAGATCATTAGTGAACTGACTGACTAATAATAAGTTAAATGGATTTCCAGGAGTATGTAAGACATTAGTCAGAGTTAAGAACGGCGTGGGAGTAACAACTCCACGTCTCTTAGCCGATAAAGAAGATCCATTAGCCACAAGGACACCACGATGTCTAGGAGTCACCTGATAGTCAGACAATATTCCTGCGGATCCAACCATATGGCAAGAGGCACCTGAATCAATCACCCAAGCAGATGGGGTAGTCGTCAAACAGGCACTGGGGTTACCTGTAAAGGTAGCGGCAACATAATTGAAAGGACCAGCAACCTAAGACTGAATATACTGCTCATATTCTGCTGGTGTCATCTCAACAAGCTGCTTCTAAGACGAAGAAGATGATTCTGCCTGGGAGTAATCAACAGTAGCATTGGCTACTAGGGAAGGTCTTTCATGTAATTTATAACAATCACTGCGAATGTCCCTAAATACCACAGCAGTGGCAATGGCGAGTCTCACGAACACCTTCTCGTCCCCCATATCCACCAATCCGACCTCCATCACGACCCCTACCACGGCCACGGCCATGACCACGGGCTCCACTGCTACCTCAGTAAGCAACAAAAGCGGACTGATCACTAGCATCAAGCGAAGACCGGGTGTAATCTCGACACATTGAACGACTCACCCGACAGAAAGTCTTAGACAAGGTGGGAATGTCAGTGCCAACAAGGATCTGGAAATGAGCCGTGTCATAATCAGAATCTAAACTGGCCAAAAAACACACTACAATAATCTACATTCGTTGGTCCTGAAACTTACTGAGCGAATTGGTGAAGGGAAGAAGCCTATCAAACTCGTCGACAAGCACTTTAAATCTCATAAAGTGCTCCTGAAGGGGACGACCAGCCTGTTGAGAGTGAAAAAATCCTCGCATTACATTATAGAGGCACGATAAATCATTGGTAGATGAATACATATCCTCGAGAGCTCCCCAGATTTCTTTCACCATATCGGCGCTTGCAACCAAGACCTTGACACTACGGTCCATTAAATTCATGATCTGACTAAAGAGATGAGCATCATCTTGCACCCACATCCGGTAGGTAGGTAAACTAACACCTGGAGCATCATATAAGTGGGAATCCAATTCCAATCCTTGTAGGGATTTCAACACATTCTTCCGCCACAAAGAATAAGCAGAAGCTCCGTCAAGCTTCTCATCGGCAAGCCAAGTTGAAGAAGAGAACACCTCAGTTCTCATTGGTCGCCTGGTATCCGTCAAAGACTCATCAGTCCCAAAAGTCCAGGTAGCAGACCTATCTCCCTCCGATGACATTCTTGTTTAAATACCAGACAACCCACAAACAGACAACCCTCACTGCATCAACAAAAACCAGACAACACATAACCTTTTGTTGGATTGAAAACAGTCCATTTCACAGATGATTGAAGGCACGCAATGAGGGAAAATAGAGAAGAAAGACTATCGAGGGTCCTATTGACCCATCGGTGAGGATTTGTGAAGTTTTGGTAGGAGAGAGAGAGGGAGAGAGAGAGAGAGGGTCGGGAGTGAGAGAAAGAGGGCTGTCGGCGCCGAAGGAAGCTGTTTGCAAGGTTTGGTGGTGCGGCGAAGGTCTAGTGACTGTTTGGGCGATCGACTAGGGTTTTAGGGACTGTCGGCATGGTCGACTAGGGTTTTAGGGACTGTTAGCGACTAGCAGCGACTGTTTTGGATGGTTAGCTAGGGGTTTGGGAACTGTCGGTGGCTGTCAGCAACTGTTGTAGACTAGTTTGGTGGGTTTCGGTGCTAAAGGTGGTGGCTTTGGTGGGTTTCGGCACTTGAGGATGAGGCTTGGGTGGTCGGCGGCTAGGGCTGGAGGTGTGGCAGTGAATTTCAGTGGGTTTCAGCGCTAGAGGTCGCAGCTTGGGTGGTCGGCGGCTAGGGTTAGGATTCAAGGAGAAGCTGTCGGTGGTGGTAGCTCTGATACCATGTTAAACAGACAATATTATGTTGAATGAAGGCGTTAACCCTAATGAGGCATGCAACGGTTTATTTATGTACTAACAAGATCATACAATAAGATACAGTGTGCCCAACCACACCGGATAACAATAATAATAAAGCTAACAATTCCCACTCAGTTAGTATTTGCCACCCCTTCCTTGTCAATGGTTGTTACTTCTCGTCCTCCACTACTGCCTACTCCCTCCCCTTATCTGATTCAAGTCGTAGGGAAACCAAAATCACAGGTTTCTATAAATGTGTAGTTTCTACCATAAAAAGGGCCATTGAAAGAAAGTATGCCCTAAGCTAGCACAGAAGGGCCAGCCTTCCTCTCATCCATCATCGCGTACCCCTACTCAGTCTTATCGCCCTCCTGCTGCTCTTGTCGCACCTGCATCGAATGGCACCACCTCTCTTCAATCCCAGTCGTTGATATATTAGTTTCATCAATTTCAGGCTATGCTTGCATCATCCGAGACTCAGTTACATGCTTCTATAACTACTTTTCATTCAAGTTCGCTTAGTTCTTATACTTAGGTATTTCACCCCCGACTTAGATCTTTGATTCAAGTTCATCCCATTATATGACATCAAATCTATCCAGTCTTAGTAATTGTATTTCCCTTCTTCACCTATCACGGTTCGCACTGCAGATAGTTCTCCTATGCATGTTGTCTCGATTGGCTCAATTATCCCCACCACCTTGTCCTCTTTATCTATTTCGAATGGTTTCTATATACCACAACTAACTGTTAGTTTACTGTCTATTATTCAGCTTTTTTATTCTTGTTTTGATGTCATTTTTTCTTCCACTAGTTGTGTTGTTCAAGAACGGACATCCAAGAAGCATATTGGGATCGAGCATAAAGCTGAGGACTTACATATTCTAGAAAGCTTGCACATTCCAGTGATTTCTCCTGCTGCTACATCTTCCTTTTCTTTATATCAACATTCTTCCCCTTTTTACCTTTGGTGTTTTCAGTTGGGACATTTGTCTAGAGTTTATTTAAAATTTGTAATTCAGTTTGGTAATTTAGGTAAAGTGTCTGTCAGTGATATTTATTAATGGAGTGTTGTAAACTTGCAAAACATGTCAGTTTTACCTGTTAATAAAAGCACATTTATTTCTACCTCTCCTTTCTCTATTGTTCATACAAATGTGTGGGGCCCTTCCCCCGTTGTCACCAAGTGGGAATCAGCTTATTACGTGTCTTTTATCGATAATTATAGTCAGTTCTGTTGAGAGTATCTTACGTTTCACAAATCAGATTTCTTTCATGTTTACCGGACTTTTCACCATATGATTCAAACATGGTTTTATGGTTCAAACATGGTTTTCTAACACTAGAAAGATTCTTCGTTCGGATTTGAGTGGGGAGTACTTTTTAACTGAATTTTTTAACTTTTTAACTTCCTCTGGATCTACTCATCAATCTTCATATTCAAATAGTCTGGCCCAAAATGATAGAGCTAAGAGAAAATAAACATACTCTTGACACAGCTCGATCTCTTCTTCTATCCTCCTCTGTTTCTACTATATTTTGAAGTGAAGCATTCTTACGGCAGTGTATCTTTTCAATCATATGCCCATTCCTCTTCTTTCTGGCATCTCCCCTTACGAGAAGCTATTTGGTCACGCTCCAAATTACGCAGTGCTCGTTCTGCTCTGTGTGTCTTATTAGGGTATGACCTCCAACAAAAAGGATATCAATGTTGCAATCCTATTTCTAAACGTCAATATTCTCGCGTCATATTGTGTTTCTTGAACGTCTCTCCTATTTTAATCTTGCTCCCAAGTACACTCCTGTTTCCAAAGACGATTTGGTTCATATTAACCATTTTTCTCTCGATGTGCCTTCCGAGGAGTTTACTTCTACCCTTGATGTACGTGATCTCCCCTCCACATCCCATCTCTCAAACTTCATCTCTACCATTGATTTACTTTCGCCGGTCAATTGCTTCTTCTCTGCCTTTACCCACCAGCTTCGACCCTACTCACTCTACTCTAGTGGCTCCCAACCCTATTGACTGCCACTACCCATTGCGTATTCGTACTCCGTTGGTAAGACTTAGTTTCTCGCATACTTGGTTCTCACCTTCCTATCATGTGTTTTTTACTTCCATTCATGCTTATTTTGAGCCTCGGTCTTATAAAGAAACATGTACTGATCCTAATTGGGTTAATGCAATGTCTGACGAATTATTTTCTCTTCAAAAGACTGGTGCTTTAGTTTGTTCCACTGCCTATAGGTAAAAATCTCATAGGATGCAAGTAGGTGTATAAAGTCAAAACTCACTCTAAAGGCTCTTTGGAGCGCTATAAGGCTTATCTAGTTGCTAAAGGCCATTCCCAGAAATATGGTGTTGATTATGAAGAAACTTTTGCTCATGTGGCCAACATAACAACCGTTCGTACTCTCATTTCCGTTACTGCGATTCGTCAATGGCCTCTCTTTCAAATTGATGTCAAGAATGCATTTCTCAATGGATATCTAAATAACGAAGTTTATATGCATCCTCTTCCGGGCCCCCCTCATCACCCGAGCTTGGTTTGTCGTCTCTGTCGTGCCCTTTACGGTATCAAGCAATTTTCTCGTGCCCAGTACGACCATGTTCAATCTACTGTTACCCAAAATAGATTTCATCCTATCACTCATGATTCGGCTATTTTCATCAGCCATACATCTATTGGTATTGTCGTCTTACTATTCTATGCAGATAACATGATCATCACTGGATTTGAATCTGCCACTATCTCTACAGTAAAGCAACATATGTTTCGAGAATTTAAGATGAAAGATTTGGGCCATCTTCGGTAATTTCTCAGTATCGAGATGGCTTCTCCCCGCAATGGCTATCTTCTATCTCAAATTAAGTATGCACATCAAATTGTTCACCATACCTAACATATAGATGAAAGATTGACACTCCCATTAAGTTACATACTAAGTTTTCCTCTACTAATAGTGTGCCTCTTGAGGTTCCTTCTATTTATCGAGAGTTGGTTAGGTGTTTGATCTATCTTTACCGTGACATGGCATGACCTGATATTACATATGTTGATCATGTTTTCAATTAATTTGTCTATACTCCTTGCTATACTCATTGGGCCGCTTTGCTCCGTGTCATACATTATGTTAGGCATATAATCTTTTAGGGTTTGTTATTGTCATCTGCATTCACATTAATTCTTCAAGCGTATGCGGATGTTGACTGGGCAAATAATGTTACTGATCGCAAGTCCACTACTAGATTTTGTATCTTTCTCAGTGAGCCACTTATTTCCTAGAAGAGAAAGAAACCTGTGATTACCCGTTCTACTACTGAGGCTAAATATCATCCTATGGCCTATGCTACTTCTAAAATTGTCTAGCTAAGGTGGCTTCTCTCTGCTTTGGGTATCTCCTCTGTTTCTCCTACATTCCTATACTGTGACAATAAGAGTGCCATTCAAATCGCCCATAATGTTGTATTTCATAAGCATATAAAGCATATTGAAATTGATTGGCACTTCATTCGTCACTACCTTCAGCTAGGCACTATTAGTTTACCATTTGTTTCTTCCACCTTGCAATTTGCTAATTTTTTCACGAAGACCCACACCACTACTCTCTTTCATTTGTTGTTGAACAAACTCTCGCTGCTTTCCGGGCTTGCATCATGAGTTTAAGAGGGGTGTGAGAGTGTATTTTTTTGTTATTTTGAATCTAACTAAAGAGTAGTTTAGTCCTTTTTACATTATTAGAGTTTTAGAATTTTCTACGATTTTGTCTCTTTACACACACACACACACACACACACATTATTAAGTATTTTTGTTAATACCACTAATAATCTTATTTCTTCTCCTTTGGTATTACAGATTCACACGTTAATAGGCAAGAGGTCATTACCTATGAAGCACAGATACTCCAAAAATGGTGCCGAACACATCAGATACAGATACGCGCCCGATACATGGGGATACATATCGGATACGCCTGAGAAGTACCCAAAAATAATTTTTTATTTTTCAAAATTTTGGATACGTTTTAGATACGCCCAGGATACGGGAGAATAAGCACGGGATACGTTTTGGATATAGGTGAGATACTTTTTGGGAACGTTTCAATTTTTTTTAATTATTTTTTATTTAGTTGATCTTTTGATTTTATTATTATGTTTGTACTACCATCTAGATATTTTTTATGCTTAATGAAAATTTTATTTATTTATTACTTATTCAGTTATTCTGGACTTATAGATATTGAACGTTTCAAAATAAGAATAAAATGAATAACCCTTGCTTTTAGTTAAGTTTTATAACTAATACAATACTACAAACTATAAAAAATAATTTTTTTACAAACGTGTCTTAGCCGTATCCACATCGTACTTTTTTTAATTTTATCGTATCGCCGTATCCATATCGTATCACGTATCGATATTTGTGCTTCCTAGCCACAACTTGGGAAGCTACCACAAAGCATTGGCCTGGTCCTAACAAAACGGAACTGGGTAATGTCCCAGCAGGACTATTAGAGTTCAAAGCCCAGTTTGCACTGCAGTAAACAACCCCGTAAGCCTAACCTCAACTATGTTATTATTATTATTATTATTATTATTATTATTAGTATTGTGTGCGTGTAGTTACATGGTTGTCATGGATTTTCCTCTTTTAATATAAATAAATATGCACGCCTATCTAGTTGGATATGGATCCCTATTATTTTATTTCTTCTAACATGGTATCAGAGCCACCATGAAACCCTAGCCTCTTTCAGTCTCCAAACCTTAGCCTCCATTGCCGACAGCTTCATGCCGAAACCCTAGCCACGGTCCTCGCCGATCACGCAACCTCGCCGAAATCCACCATTGCCTCTCGTCGACCATCTTCAACCCTTCCACAGTCCTCGCCGACCACCAAACCAGTGCTGACAACAAACATCGCCCACCGTTGAGCCCCGACGACCCTTCCCTAGCCACCGACGACCTTCCCCAGCCACCGACGACCAACGAAACACCACCACCGACCACTTTCGCCCTTCATTGACCACCGACGACCCTTCCACAGCCCTCGACAGCCTCCTTCCAGCACCGACGACCCCTGTTCTACCTATTTCCAGCACCTACGGCCTCTGTTCTCTCTCTTTCCAGGGCCGCCAGCCCCTCTCCTCTCTTCCAGTCCAGCCACCTGCATCCCTGGAAACCCTAGCTTCTCTCGGTTCCTTCCTCTGCAGTAGCCGATTGGTGTGAGGGCTATCCAAGTATCTGTTTCTTCCTCTCCTTGTTCTGACAACCAAAACGGAACCCTAACCGCTGGTTTGAGGGTCTAAGGGCTATCACGGTGTTTGTATTTTATGAAAATGAGTTGAAGAAATGATTCGCGGTCCATCTATGACTGATGGAAGGTGTGGGTGCATTCTATTCATAGTTGGTGTGCTTGCTGGCGATTCCTTGTGTTTTGCCATTGAGATATTGTGATGTCGACTAAAAGTTTCACAAGAGTTGAGAATTCTCCAGTGAGAACTGATCGACAAGGAGGAACTGATCGACAAGGAGGAATCACGAATGTGTTTTCGTCATCCACACAATTGGTGAATTCAAAGTTGATTAGACCACAAACATATGTATTATGGAAGAAAAAGGTTTTACTTACAGTTGAAGGTATGGAAAAGGAAGACCATTTATTTGAAGATTCTCCGAAGAAGGGATCAGATGAACATAAGCGATGGAAGCGAGATGACGCACGATTACTAAGTAAGATGTTGAATTCCATGAAATCCTCTGTTGAGATTTTGGTAGCTAATGCCACGACTGTTCGAAAGGTATGGGCCATCCTCAAAGAGACATTTGCCTCGACTAATGACCTGTCCCGATTGTTTGATGTGGTGCGGAGTATTTTTCGGATACAACAGTGAGATCGCTCTTTCCCAGATTATTTCACAGAGTTCAAGGCATTGGCAAATGAGTATAATCGGTTGGTACTTTTTACCAATCAATGAGGTTTGCCGCGAGCAAAGGATGCAGTTTTTAGTAGTTTGCTTTCTAGCTGGGGTAAACCAGCAACTCGACTCCGCACGTTCTCAGATTTTGGTTGGGTCTGACATTCCATCTTTATCTAAGGTCTTCCGACGGATGAGCCGAGCCATTAGTAGAGACGAGCCGAGTGGTACTACTACTGATCCTAGTGACCATACAGCTCTAGGGGCATTTCGTGGTGGGAGTAGAGATAGTTTTCGTGGTAGAGGTCGTGATGAAAGCCGAGGGGGTAGAGGCCATAATGGAGGACGAGGGAGAGGTTGAGGTGAACGTGACATCAGGTCCTGCTACTATTGTGCAGAGCAAGGACACTTACAAAACTCCTGTTGGAAGCTACATGGGCATCCTACATCATCTGTGGCCAATGTTGTAACCGAGTATGATGCTCCGCCCCCTTCTTCTGAGCGACGAACTATCGATGACACAGGAGGAATATGATCAGTTCATTCAGATGCGGATTGAAAACACAGCCGATACTCCATCCGCTACAGTTGCAGGTAACCCAGCTGCATGTATGGCCACCCCCAGATCATGGGTGATAGATTCGGGCGCTTCTGCCCATATGACCCACTCCACAAGTACTTTTTCATCTTATCAGTTGACCTCCGAACACAGTGGGTTGATTATTGCCAATGGAGGAACTTTGGAGGTGAAATGGCAGGGAGTAGCTACCCTATCTCCATCCATTACACTCTCTGATGTTTTACATACTCCTGCTAATTCGTTTAACTTACTATCTGTGAATCGTATTACTAGGGACCTGAACTGTTCAGTAACTTTCTTTCCTGATCATTGTGTTGCATGCTCCGGGCATTCATCTCAGATATTGGATATACATTGTCGGCTGGGTCATTCCTCCTTACCAAATTTGAAGAAATTATGTCCCAGTTTCAGTCAGGTTACCCAGTTAGAATTTGAGCCAGGTAGATTTTCTAAGCACCTGCATGTGCCCGTATGTGTTCAGGAAAGATAATAGAATTATGAGTCCTTTCTCTGTAGTCCACTCAGATATTTGGGCCCCGTGTCCTGTCACTTCTTTATTTGGTTTTCGGTATTTTGTGACATTTGTTTATGATTATTCTCGCAATACTTATCTTATCTTATGAAAAAACGGTATGAATTACCGACTATGTTTACTGCCTTTTATAATGAAGTCCACACTCAATTTAGCACAACTATGAAAATCCTCTGTAGTGATAATGGAGGTGAGTACGTTGGTGGCTTGTTGGGTTCATACTTACGTGCACATGGGATTATTCACCAGACATCATGCCCTGACACACCTCAGCAGAATGGGGTGGCTAAGAAAAAGAATAGACATCTCTTGGAAACTGCACGTGCCTTGATATTTCATATGCGGGCTCCCAAAGTATTCTGGGGTGAAGCTGTGATGACTACTTGTTATTTGATTAATAAATTGCCTTCCTATGTCCTACATGGTGCTACACCATTGCCAGTGTTACTGCCTCAGCAGATTCCTTTCTCCTTACCAGGTATGTTTGCTATGTGAGAGATACCAGGCCGCATGTGACGAAGTTAGATGCTCGCGCACTAAGTGTGCCTTCATGGGATATCCTAAAACCCAAAAATGATATCGGTGTTATAGCCCTGACTTGCGACGATTTATTGTTTCTTGAGATGTGGTGTTCGTTGAATCTACTCTATTCTATGCCTCGGTCACTACACCTGTCCCCTGTGTGGATGATGGTTTAGATCAAATTCTGTTGTATTAGTCCTCCCATGATTTACCAGTGGCATCTTCTCCCATGATAGTCCTCTAGTTGATCTTCCCGAGAGTCTCCACCTGCTGCCTCCGAGGCACCTATCCTTTCCTCATCCTCCGACTCCTCAATATCACCAGGCTCCACCACCTCTCCTCTACTCGAGTCAGTATCTTCTCAGTCGAATCCAACCCCTGATCAGGTAAGTGACCCCCCTATTACTTTACGTAAATCTTATCGTAGTTGTAGAGATCATCCCTTAAATATTACATCCTATCGTGGTTTACCTACTACTGTCTAGAAGGATATTACTACCCTTGATCAGCATCATTTACCTTGCTCTGTTGTAGATGCTCTTTCTCATCTAGGTTGGCGTCAAACTATGATTGAGAAAATAAATGCTCTTGAGGCTAATAATACGTGGGACCTGGTAAGACTTCCTCCTAGGAATACTACGATCGGCTGTAAGTAGGTCTATGCAGTCAAACTTCATTCTGATGGCACTCTCCTGTTGCAAAGATGGCCTCTGTTCGTCTGTTCTTATCATTGACAGCATCCCATCAGTGGCCCTTATATCAACTCGATGTGAGGAATGCCTTCCTTCATGGTGATTTGGAGGATTAGGTATATATAGAGCAACCACCCGACTTTGTTGCTTAGGGGGGGTCCCCTAATCAAGTATGCCGATTGAAACGCTTCTTATATGGTCTGAAAGAGTCTCCCATGGCCTAGTTTGGTCGTTTCAGTTCTGTAGTACAGGAGTTTGGTCTTCAGCAATCAGTAAAAGATCATACTGTATTCTTTCGTCATACCTCAGCTGGATCCATATTACTCGTTATCTATGTGGATGACATTGTTATTACTGGTAGTGACAGTGGAGAGATTGTTAAGCTTAAAACATTCCTGGGCACCAAGTTTTAGACGAAATATCTTGGTGAACTTCAGTATTTCTTGGGCATTGAAGTAATCTGGAATAAGAAATGTGTGTTCATTTCTCAGCGAAAGTATATTCTTGACATTCTAGAGTGTGCATGATATATGAATACTAAAGGAGTGGACTCACCTATGAAAACTAATGTCAAACTAGAACCGCAGGAAGGAGTACCTCTTTCTGATCCTGACGAGTATTTCCGTACAGTGGGACAACTGAATTATCTTACCACGATGACTCGTCTAGATATTGCTTATCCAGTGAGTGTAGTCAGTCAGTTTTTGTCTAATCCCCGTACTTCTCACTAACAAGCGGTGTTGCGCATCCTTCAGTACTTGCACAAAAACCCGGGGAAGGGCATCCAGTTTTCTGATCATGGCCATATGAGCATGGAAGGCTACTCTGACGAATATTGGGCTGGATGCACTGTTAACAGGAGATTAACATCTGGTTACTCTATATTTATTGGTGGCAATTTGGTTTCCTAGAAGACCAAGAAGCAGACTTTGGTATCCAGGTCTAATGCTGAGGCTGAATACCGGGCTATGGCTCTAGCTACTGCCAAAATTATGTGGCTTCAGCAGATTTTGACAGAGTTACACTTCTCTCTTAGAGGATCGACTAGATTTTGGGTTGATAATACAACTACTATCTATATTGCCACCAATCCCATTTTTCATGAGAGGATGAAACATATCGAAGTCGATTGCCATTTTATTCGTGAGGAATATCATAAAGGCGTTGTTAACTTTGACTCTATTCCTACTAACGAACAGGTGGCATATATTTTCACCAAAGCGTTACCGGATCCGCATGTCTTATATTTATGTAACAAGCTGGGCATGGTTGATATATGCCAGCTTGAGGGGGTGTTAGTATTAGCTTATTATTATTATTATTATTATTATTATTATTATTATTATTATGTGTGTGTGGTTACATGGTTGTTATGGTGTTACCTCTTTTTAATATAAATAAAATGTGCTCGTCTATCCAGTTGGACGGCTCTCTATTATTTTATTTCTTCTAACAAACTAGAACTCCTTCGTCTGAACTGTTGCCCCTGACAGAACCCAACCTGAAACTAGGTGCAAAAGTGCCCAAAATCTTTGACCAGACAGACTACTCTAATTCATCCAAATATTTGACAGCATATTGTAACCCATTATTTAATCTAAAAGTCACCTAAGTTTACTAAAATGTAAATATTTTCATGCATTGGTTATTCAATGAAAAACTAAACACTCCATCTCATGCATCAATAAAATGACTACAGTAACAAGTGTCAAGAATGCAGTCAATACACCATACATGTCAAGCTTGCTTCAATATTACCTGGAGAGCCTCGAGGCTAATTGTTGGGTTATTTACAGGTTGAGAATATCGAAATATGGTAGATATGACACCAGAATTTTCTTGAACCTCAACAAAACCTGGAAAACATTCCTATGAACTGTTGAAGTCATAATTAACAAAGCAATAAAAATGCAAATGCACAGCACAAGAATACATACCGAAACAGAATTAAGGTTCCAAATGAATCAAAAGCAATGTAATTGAGCGTGAGAGCCAAATGAATCAAAAGCAATGGCATGTGCACTCATGCAAACAATGATCAGCTAAGCATTAAAAAGTTACGCATAATTATTTGTCAACAGGTAATCACATTATTTTCAAATTAACCCAGCATAACTGATATTGAGATATGCAATTTTGCAATCCAAATCAATAATCTCCAGTGACACTGCCATTTCAAGCAACTCATCCTAGATAATTTAACAGTAAGTTACTTCAGGAAGTGTTATACCAAAGATAATGATAGAATTTAGCAATTAGCAATAAACAAGTTTGACAAGAGCTGCATTAAAATTTGCAAACCAACTATGGAGTGTACACAAAATACAGAATCCACAGATGATGAACATTCAGAGCAAGCCATCCTTCCCAGATGCATTACTTCATTAAGAACAATTCCTGGCCACATTACAGCTAGTGGAACCTAAAGTTTTTCGACTATTGTAGACCTAGCTTAGCTGCATATAGATTAACAGCACTGGTAGACATTACTTCTTTGCCTTGTGCAACGATAGAAAAAACCAGTAGACATTTACTTTTTTACCTTGTTCAATAATAAAAACTAAGGATTACAGGTAACTTCATTATTTATACACTCTAAATAGGATACGATTGTAGTTCTCAAACACCCACCAAGGATTCCCCTGATCAGACATTTCCAGCTCCATTTCCTACCTCAGGCGAATCCAATTCATCAGAATTACTTTAATTAGACTGGATCAATACAGTTCCCAGGCATATAGCAGTGCATGAATTGCCTTACTAGGATTGATACTCAAATCTTTATTTAAACATTTTGCATAACCTAAGTTACTAAGAATGTGGGATGTTCTGGTACATGAAATGACAACAGAAAAGTGGCACTCAACATGCTCTAAAATGGGGTATTATATGAATGATATACTGATATCACACTCTTACGACGTAAGGAGCTTCTGAACATTAGAGCAATTTTCTAAGTGTTTAAATATCCAATACGATAGTTCTATTATTATTCAATCTAAATAAACCAATTTTTTGGAGGATTATGGCCCATTTGTTTACATTTTGTCCTAACAAATTCTACTCTCTATATTTTAGTTCATTCTTACTTACATTTTTCTCCAAAGGAAGACATTAAGGTAATATATAGGAAAAAAAATTGTGATCACTTAGAATGGCTAAATTCACTTTTTTGGAACTAAAGTGTATCGTGTTATAAAACGTGCATTCCTCAACATAAATTGCTAGGCACTATTGGATTTTTACTTTCTTGAATATTGTATGGCATTAGGAAGTCGCTATAAACATATATGGTTCTGATTTTCTTGTGGAATGTGCCTTCAGGATGGAGACTCAAACAGCCAATATACAGCCTTTTAAGCAAGTTGAAGTGTTAGCAAAACTAAATAACATCCTAGAAATCAATATCTTTCCAAGTTATAAGGGAGTCAATTCTCTAAGAAATGAATATCTTTGCAAGTCATATAAAGGAGCAAGAGTTTCTAGGGTCAAAAAATAATAAAAGATCCGACAGAACAATTTTCAATGGCTACTATTTTGAGTGGTGGTTTGTCGTAGCGGAACTTAGTAAAAGTTAATTATTGAAAAGCTGAAAATAAAATCATTGAAATGGAGCTTCTCAAAAATCAGATTTTTATTTTCGGCCAAAGTGGAAAGAAGTGGCAAATGCGCAGACATAATTTCCAATATATATAAAAAAAAAGGTGCAAAAAGCAGCAGCAAAAACTTGCAATTTGAATCAACTAGCAGGAATTTACAATGGAAATGAGTGGTAAGGTTTCAAATAAGAAGCCCTCACCCTCAACACCCCCCCCCCCCCCACCTTCTTCCCAAAAAATAAAACAAAACCACTGATTGATATGGGTACGAGATTACAAAGATTTATCATATGACACATTGTAGTTCCGCGTTGTATCACTGAGTGGATATAGACATTTCAAAGTACTGCATAAAAGTATATGTAGGGATTGTATGCACAAATCGCTATGATAGCATCAATTTACAACATTCAACGCAGAAGAATGATTGAGCCTGGGCACCAAGGGAGGGGAAGAAATAGCGGGGGGGAAAAAAAGAGGACAAACAGACTCACAAAAAGGATAGTTATATAAACAAAACAAATAAATAAAATGTCACGTCTTAAAGACAAAATACAAAAGGTAACCTCTATATAGTTCTGCTACAAACAAATCTTTAACTTTAGGTGAGGAAGGTGAAGCAGATAGAGCTGCAGTCAAGCAATTAATAGCGGCAGCCTGTAAAATAGGGAGAATTAGAGTATGAACAATAAAAACCAGCAAGAATAGGGCGTGCCTTAACAATGTTTTATATAAGAACGTTTATTACGGAAGAAAAAGGAAAGGTGTTAGAGATTTTAAACAGTGAAGATCCGACGACAAAACCAAATCCCTCAAGTAAAAGAACAGTAACTTGTCCCTACCCCAATTTACCATTGGTCCCTTCACATAAAATATTTAAACAATACTAACCAATAGACTAGTTTGATCACTTCTAAGTGGAAACCCCTCTCCCATCCTTGCTCGAAGAGATGAGATAAGAGTTGCCAACAAATCCACAGGCATTCTTGAATATCTACAAAATCATCACAATAACATATATTAACAGGTGAAAAATACTAGCATCCACAAATGAATCAGGTTACAAGTGTCAGCTAAATTTTATATTTCTTAAATAATTCTTTCGTTACTTAGGGTAAAATGGCATTTATAAACTAAGATAAAGCAATTTATGCAGAGAATGGGGAGTCCAATACAAGAAGTAAATATTTGCTGGGTGGCTATCAAACTAGGCATGCCAAACATATGACCCATACCTTAAACCAAGGTCCACTTCACAAGTTTAGAAAAATCCATGTAACATAATTGTTCCAGTAGAACTATTTTAGACAGCGGGATCAAACTGTGCCATGGCTTAATTTACATATGAAATCCTATTTGAAGAAAAACCATTTCAGGTCCTGTTCAAAATGTAGTGGAAATAGACCTCACTAGCAGAAAACCAAGTAATTCGCACATTGTTGGTGTCAGCAGGCACCCCAGTCAGTTGATAAAGTAAAATAATAAAATAATGAAGAGATTACCAGTTAATTGAATGAGTAATTCTCAAACAAAAAATAAATTCAATGAGGCATTGATTTTTTTCCCTGTATGTCTGAAAATTGCCAACTGAGCTAACAGTAGGGATGAAAAATAAACCTACTTCCACGAACCGGCCCAAAAAACCGAGTGTTGATCGGTTATTCAAATGCATTGGGGTAATTCTCTTTTCTAATACCTGGTTTTCTTTCTAACAGTTTGGTTTCGGTGGTATAGGAAATAAAACTGAAAAAAACCGAACCGGACCGAACACATCTTAGCCATCCATGCATTTTAATTCTATTAATCACCGCCATCCAATCTAGGTATTCTGGACTTTTCTAATTCTAAATTGGAAACATTCTGAGTCTCACTTGTGGGACTTTGCACAGCGGCGCTCTCTCTCTCCCTCTCGGGCTCTCTCAGTTTCCTTTCAGCTCTCTCTCCCAGATCAGTTCACTCCCTCTCGCTCCTCTTCAGTCTTCATAGATCGACAATTATTGTCATCCATCAATATCGATGACAGCGAAAGTGCAACACACAGTCGTGACTCGGCGAACTCGCAAGGTGAGTATTCAATTTTTTTGCTTTCATTTTCTGTTGTTTTAATTTTTTTGCTTTCAATTTTTTTTCCTTCTTCAAGTAGGCATCTTCTTGCTTTCCAGACCTTACCTCCTCAATCAAAGCTGGTTCAACGAAAATATTTGCAAGTATTGTATTGGCATTCTATTATAATCGTGTGCCATGACCTCAATTTGTAGCTTTCCCAATTTTGCAAGTAATCATGGCTGAAAAGTGATAAAACATGATAACATGCCCATAAACTTCCTACGTAATGCATCCACTACTACATTAGCTTTACTCGGATAGTGCATGACCTTTACGTCATACTCCTTCATCAACTCCAACCATCTTTGTTGCCTCATGTTTAACTTCTTTCACGTGAACAAATACTTTAATAACCTCTTGTGGCTGGTGTAGATTTCACATGTCGCTCTATACAAGTAATGATGCCATATTTTCAAAGTAAAAATCACAGCTGCCAATTCAAGGTCATGCGTTGGGTAATTCTTCTCATGTGTTTTAAACTATTGGGATGCATAAGCAATTACTCTTCCATGTTACATTAGCACGCCTTCCCAGCCTTTGTGTGAAGCATCACTATAGATGACAAGCGTCACAAACCTTCTATGCCAGAAGGAAGTGTTAGAACCAGTACATACCCCAATTGGATAGTGCATGGCCAGTACTACATTAGCTTTACTCGGATAGTGCATGACCTTTATGTCATACTCCTTCATCAACTCCAACCATCTTTGTTGCCTCATGTTTAACTTCTTTCGCGTGAACAAATACTTTAATAACCTCTTGTGGCTGGTGTAGATTTCACATGTCGCTCTATACAAGTAATGATGCCATATTTTCAAAGTAAAAATCACAGCTGCCAATTCAAGGTCATGCGTTGGGTAATTCTTCTCATGTGTTTTAAACTATTGGGATGCATAAGCAATTACTCTTCCATGTTACATTAGCACGCCTTCCCAGCCTTTGTGTGAAGCATCACTATAGATGACAAGCGTCACAAACCTTCTATGCCAGAAGGAAGTGTTAGAACCAGTACATACCCCAATTTGTCTTTTAGCTACTGGAAACTTTTGTGTCAAGGTTATCGACACCGCAATTTTTTAGAATTCTTTAACATATATTTGATAATACCCCGCTAATCCCATGAAGCTGCATACCTTCGGTATACTTGTGGGTCATGGCCAATTCACTATGGTCTCTACCTTCTGTGGATCCATAAAAATACCACCCTTATTGATGAAGTGTCCCAAGAAGTGAATGTTAGAAAGCCAAAATGCACACCTTTTCAACTTGGCATATAACCTCTTTTCTCGCAGCGTTTGTAACACAACCTGTAAGTGTTGTTCATGTTCCTACTGACTCCTGGAGTAAACCAACAATACCCGGTTCATCATATCCATGAATGATGCTGGTATATTCGTCGTTCCAAATGGCATAACGAGAAACTCATAGTGGCCATATCTTGTACGAAAAGTTGTTGCAATATCATCAGCTTTAACCTTTAATAAATAATACCGAGATTGTAAGTCTATTTTAAAGAACACTTGTGCGCCCTGAGGTTGGTCAAATAAATCATCTATCCTCAACAATGGGGATTTTTATTCATTGTTACCTTATTTAATATTCGATAGTTAATACGTAGCTTCATGGATCCATCCTTCTTTACAAATAACATATGAGGACCCCAAGGTGAAGTACTTGATCGAATGAAACCTTCATCTAATAGGTCTTGCAACTAGACTTTCAACTCTTTCAACTCAGCAAGAGCCATACGATATGGGACTATGAAGGCGTCTTAGGTTCTGACGACTACTTCAATAGTGAATTCAATCTCACGATCTACTCATGTAGGATAGAACTCTTGAACATTGAAACCCACTTTTTGAGATTGAAGGTGGATGGCTACCATTGATGACCTTGACTGTAGAGACACTTTAAGTATTCATGAAAAATCTATTTGAAATGTCTTTGGATCGAAAGTCAGACTTTGAAAACAAAGTCTTAAGTTACCAATCAAAGTGTCAACGCTTTACTTGAAAATTTCGACACTAAAAACTAGAAAGCTTTGAGTGTTGACACCTTACTTGTAAGTTGTCTACACTAAAAATCAGAAAGCTTTTAGCAGAGCAAAGTATTGACACCAATTCAAATTGAACACAGATAAAAAATCGAACCAAAATAAGTTGCAATAGGGCTTTGACCTAGGTCGCAACATTCATTTTAAGTCAGTTGTAATGTGTTTCAAACAGATCGCCATGCTTGAAGGTCATTTAGTGTGGTTCAATTAAGGTCGCAATGCTTGAAGACTCCAAATCTATAATTGCAAAGGTAAGAGCAGAACAACTGAACGCTGAATCAAACAAATCTAGGTCAAAATGGCCCAATTGAAGCTTGGAAAAAAAAACAAATCAAGAAGATCAAACCAAATTCGACTGTAATCGAAGGCTCAACCTAGTTCGCAAGCCACAATGTTCTTCAGATCTAGAGTCGCGACACAACTATAGTCCAATCTTAGGGCTAGATCTCCTAAAATCTTGCAAACTCGAGTTCAAATAAAGCTGAAATCAAAGGTCAAGTCTCATTTAGGGTTTGATTTGAAGAAAAAAAGCACCGAATCGAAGTCGGATATGAAGAAATCAAACTAATCCAAGGTCAATTATATAAGACTAGGGCAACTCGAACCAAATATGGAAAATTAGGTTCAATTTTGCAAAAACAAGGTTCAGATTCAAAAATCGCACAGTCGCGAGTGCAATTGGAGTCCAAATTTATGGAAATCAAAAGAAATTGATGAACTCTGGAGGAAATTTTGGGGAAACAAGGTTCAACTAATTTTTCTGACAAGGTTAGGGTTTCAGCGAGATTCCAACGAGATTCTGGCACTTCTCTGGCAACACTTTCTTGGGGAGAATGTACCAATTAGAGGACAAAAATCAAAGCATCAACTCTGATACCAAATGATGCAATCAAATACCAGAATGGATGTATTGCATAGGGGATATAAGAGCTTACGCACACAAATTTACAATAGTATAATGTCAAAGGTGTACTAATTAGCACTCTTACTACCTAATTATAAACATAGGATGAACAAAACAAATTCAAGACACTAAAAAATGACTACATCACTCACCTTCGAAAGACTTCTCAACAAAAAGAAGCCCTCCCACTAACTAACATGCACCTACAAAAGAATTGCACACTATATATCCCACTACATTCGGTATTCCAACTAATAGTATCCACTCCTCCCACTCTTTTATGATCATATAGAACCTCTAGGAGACCTAGCAATTGGTCCAGTTACTGAGACCTAGTAGCTAGTCCAGCTACCAATACTGCACATCTCTCATCGACTCAATATCCCATAACATAAGCCATAAACCATCTGAGCATAGTCTGCAACTAAACCATACCAATAGTGCATATCTCTCATCAGCTCAATATCCCATAACAGAAGCCATAAACCCTCAAAGCATAGTCTGCAACCAAAGCATATGACCCTTGCCAAGGAAAAATAGCAAGGATCACCATACATAGGACCTTATCACAACACCAAGCATCATACCAAAAGCTAACTTAGTCCCCACTTCCAACTTCAAAATAAATAAGCTTAGAGAACTCATCTCAAATTTTGCAGATACCCTTCTATAAGCATCTACCATGTGAATAAGACACTCGCATAGGGCCCTAATCTCCCCTCAAGGTTCCTTATTTTCAACAAATCACCCTCCTCCAAAAATTGTCTCACAAGCATATCTCCATAATCACTTCACCAAAAGGAATCTATTAAAGGTAACCAGTTTCATACTGCCAAGAACTCCTTTCACGGGAGAACATATAGTATCCCAATTCATCAAATGGTATCTCAAGGCATTGCCAAACCTTCCCATAAAAAATCTCTTTGCAATTTCTCTAACTTTTTGGCCACTAACCCTGAGATGATAGGATCTCACAAAAAATAAATCAAAAGACTTAGACAAAACAACCTCAACTCCACTCCTAAGCCCAACCTCTGTAAAAGATAGAGAAAGAACTCTCGTTTACACATGGTCGCACGCTTTATCAATATCGAACTTGCAAATCACCGAAGAGATACCGCTTCTAAACCTTGAATTCAGCAATCATTGGCCACCAACACAACATCTAAAATCTGCATGTCGCCCACGAAAGAATTTTCCAAGTCAGGAATCAACAGGTGTAACACTTCATTAAGCCTGGAAGCCAAAACCTTAGCTAGAAGCACATTGGGCGATCCTATCAAATTGATAGGTCTAAAATCTCTAATAACATCCCTTTCACCAGTCTTCAAAACAAGGGTAACAGAAGAAATATTAAGACTACTCTTGATAGGTCTAAAATCTCTAATAACATCCCTTCCACCAGTCTTCAAAACAAGGGTAACAGAAGAAATATTAAGACTTCTCTCAAGAGTTCCATGACTAAAATGGAAGTGAAACATACCCATAACCACCACCCTAATCACTTCCCAATAATTTTAGAACAAAGCCACAGTAAAACCAACAGAACCTGAAGCTTTATCCCCATTCAACTCAATCAAAGCCCACACTACCTCTTCAAAACAAATAATAATTGCTCAGCCATCTTGCTTCATCTTCAGAAACTCTAGCACATCAAGGCGTGACTTCCAAACACCCTCCCCCTAGAACAACCTACAATAAAAGACAGTAAAATCCACCATAACATCCTCCTCTCTGGACATAGAACCCCATCAGCAGCCACCTTCCCAATCATGTTGGCCCGTCTATGAGCATTCGCCACCTATGTAAGAAAATGTGGGTTTTTATCCCCAACGTTCAACCATTGAGCTTAAGATTTCAGCCACTAATTAATTTCCTTCAACTTCACCAACCTCCCAAACTCCACCATCAACTCTTCCCTCTAACACCTGTTCTTATCAAGGAGAGCTTCAATCTCTTCCTTGGCCTAGGCTACGGATATCAAAAGAACCGATGGCCTACTGGACAAGAAAAGGGCAACCCATTGTCAAAAGAATATGCCATGTCACAGGCACCTCGTGACCTCACTTTGGCTTTGTCATGGTCAACCCGAGGCCTCACTTTGGCATATCATGGGCACACCCAGTGCTTGCTTTGGCATGTCGTGGGCACTCAGTGGCCTCCCTTTGGCTTGTCACGGGGACACCGAGAGCTCACTTTGGCATTGTCATAGGCATCCCGTGGCCTCACTTTGACCTTGTCATGGGAAATTGTGGCCTCGCTTTGGCCTTGTCATGGTCAACTTGTGGCCTCACTTTGGCATGTCATAGGCACACCAGGGCCTCGCTTTGGCCTTGTAATGGGCAACTTGTGGCCTCACTTTGGCATATCATGGACACATCAGGGCCTCGCTTTGGCCTTGCCAAGGGTAACCTGTGGCCTCACTTTGCAATGTCATTTTTGTCGATGGGTTGCCCCTTGTGATTCTATAGTTGTTGGGCTAATTTCTTCTTTAGGTTAAAAGATTGTGCTTGCCAGCAAGTGGTAGCATACAAGCACGTCGGTGGCCTTCATGTTGCTTGGGCGTGCCCGTAGGGCGAGCCGTGCTTGGCTAATGGCTAGCAGATGCTTAATAGCCGCATGTGCTTAGGGAATACTAGAGTGGCCGATGGATTGCCTCATTCTTGTGCTAGTATTGCGTTGCATCCTTCTCATTGTTGTCCCTCCCCCATCATTCTTTGTGCCATTGGATTGCCCTTTTCATGTCCTACCATTTTGTTGCTCACCCTCATTTTTTTCGATGAGTTGCCCTTTCCTCTACGTGATTCCATAGTTGTTGGGCTTATTTCTTCTTCGGGTTAAAAGGTTGTGCTTACCAACAGGCTATGGCATACAAGTATGTAGGTGGTGGCCTTGGTGCTACTTGGGTGTGCCCACAGGGCAATTCGTGTTTTGCTAATGGCTATTAGACCCTTAATGCTCGCATGTGCTTGAAGGGGTGCTCAAGTAGCCGATGGGTTGCCTAATTCCTGTGCTATCCTTTTTGTTACTTCCTTCTCATTATTGTACCTCCCCCATAAATTGTGTCGATGCCTTCCTTGTAGGATTATTTGGCCTGGTGCTATCTAGTAGGTTTTGACATACGTAACATGCGCATTGCACATGCCCAAAGGGATGCCCCAAGTGTCCATGGCATGCTTAAAGCAATGCTCTGGGGTGCCCCACGACGTATCCAAAGCTATGCCTCGAGGTGCCCTTGACATGCCCAACGTGATGCACCGAAGTGCCCTTGGCATGCCCAAAGCAACGCCCTGAGATGCCCACAACATGCCCAAAGCGAGGCCCCAGGTTGGCCATGACATGCCAAAGTGTAGCCCCAGGGTGTCCATGACATGCCCAAAGCGAGGCCCCAAGGTGCCCATAACACGCCCAAAGCAAGGCCCCAAGATGTCCACGACATGCCAATGCCGCCGCATAGTGCCCACGTGCTTCTGCCACAACGTGCTTGCAACCAACCCCTTTTATAATAGCATTATGAGCCATTTCATTTTTGGTAAGAGAAAATATCAAAGTATTTAAGAAATCATAATGGGGTTTTTTTTAAAAGTACATTGAAATATGGGGGAATATGATAATAAATTAAGGTACTATATAAAAAATTAAAAATATTTGGTGCTCTATGGTATTTTATTTTAATTAATTGGTTAAATAATTGTTTAAAAATCACCAAAATTAGGGAAATGGTAAAAAAATGGTGGAAATTCGTTGGAAAATTAGGAAATGAGCCACCGTTAAATCTAGGAGAAGGTTTACGTAAAAAATAATCGACATGGAGTAGTATTTTATTTTAATTAATTTAGAAAAAATAAGAAAAAAATTCGAGAAAATGGGATAAATGGTGAAGGTTTCATTGAAAATATTCTAGGGGTGTCCTTACTTTATTTAATTAATTTTGTAAAAATAGGAGAAAATCTGGAAAATGGGAAAAATTGTAGAAATGGGTTGAAAATTTAACCTATGAGTCAACATTAAAATTAGGAGGGAGATAATGTTAGAAGAATATATTCAAACTCAATGAGTTAACAATTACTATTAACTTGCCTTGCCACATGGTATGCCTTGCCTAGCATTGCGATATGCCACTTCTTCCCATGTCCTTGCCATGCCAAATGCCACTTATTGGCATGCCTTATCTTGCCAAATGCCATGTCTTGGCATGCCATATGCCATGTCTTGGATTGGCATGCCTTAGGCTCTGCTTGCCTTGCCCTATGTCATGCCTTGTGTCACGCATTGCCCCTTGCTAGGCCAACGCCGTGACGTCGTGTGGTGAAGGCCCACGACGTTGCCCAAGTGATATGGCAACATTCAAACCAAGTCATGCCAAGGAAGGCCCCAACATGGCCCAAGGAATGGCCTCAAGTAGCCCAAACCATGCCCAAGGGAGTGGCATAGGTGCACGATGGTTTTGAAGTGCAACCAAGGTGTTTGGCACACCAAAAAGACAAGCCAGCACGTTTATGGCATGTCTTAGGCAGCATCAGGCAGCAACAGGAGCAGGCAGTGCGTGGAAGTGGACGCAGGCGCGTGCAGCAGGGCGCGGCGCGAGCGCGCGTGGCTGGGGGGCGGCACAGCAGTTTTGGGGGTGGCTGGGCAATGGCCTGGGCGCCTGGGCCAGCGCAGGCAGCTGTTGAGCAGCAACTTTGGAGCTGTTTTCGGGGCATCAAACAACGTCGAAATGAGTTGAAATTTTTATGAAACATACTACATATTGAGGGCTTTGTTTGCGGCCAAAAATTGCGAATTTTAAAAATTGGGAGATATTTTTAAAAATCCATTATGACTTCTCAAACATCTTGATGTTTCCTCCTACCAAAAGCAAAATGGCTCATAATGCTATTATAAGGGGGGGTAGTGATGTGCTACCTACCAGCCCTCCCCCGTGTCATGGCTAGGCACCAAAGTGGGCATCCTCACGGGGCCTTGCAAGGCACCCTAGGGGTGGACTCTTGGCACCGAAGAGAGGTGTTTTATGGTTTCTATGCGGGAGTGGGTGCCCCATGGACGGTGGTCAACCGAGAGGACTCGGGGTGGGTTTTAGACACAGCACACCGAACCCGGGGCAAAGGTCTAGACACGAACACGCTAGCCTCGCGTGCTATCACTCTTATTTGAGTGTCTTGACCCGATTAGGCTATCGAGGCATCACCGGAGGCCTCGTGTGCCAACCTGCTTGCATGTGCTTGGGTTCGGCCATGCTTGTGGGGGTCCAATGGCCAAAGACGTGGTATGGAGGCAATGCCACTCTCAGGCGCTATCAATGGATGCATGAAGCCGTGAAATGAGTCGGGCAAGTCAACGCTTGACAAGTTGATCGGTGTAGTGCATTTGTGGCCTAAGGATCATGTTGCCTTGCTCGTGTGCCACAATGGTGCAACGTTGAGGGTACACCATGGCCCAAGACGGACTTTAGCACGCGTGTGCACATGAGGACCACACCCTGGGCAAGAAAGTGACCCTTGGTGTCGTGCGGGGGGATGAGGCACCCCGTGGCTATCTGAGAAGCGCTGCAACGACCCGATCTACATCAGAGCTTGTCATCTAAGTCAGGCCTCTAGGCTTGATGACCGAGGGACCTCAGTTGGGCGAGTGCCTTGCTCAGGATGAGCTTGGTGCAAGAAAGCTACTGTGCCGATGGGTTTGCAACTTGGGATGTCAAGTTGTTAGGTGGCATCCTAGTTATACAGGACTTCCATGTGGGGAATTTGTTCCTACTTGATACAGCACGGGCCCTAATCAGAAAAAATTGAAAAACAGGTGATCTAAACACACTCGGATGATCAGAGTAATGGCGGATTCGGACTTGATGAAGTTCAGATACCTCACGAGGATTTATTCTGCTGCGCTAAAAGAGTCACCCCGTGACACCTTGGCATGCATTCCTCCATGCCATGACTTGTCTTCTATTGCCTTACCCTACTCCATGCCTTGGCTTGCCTTGCCATATACCATGTCCTGTGTCACACGCTGGCCTTGCGGAAGAAGCACGTGTGTGGCGCAAGCAAGACACCACTTGATAGCCCGCCAAGCTCGTAGATTATGTTTGCCAAGCCAAGCAAATAATACAAGTCAGTACGTGGGCCAAAATATGGGAAACGAAGCCAAACAAGCAACCAACAATAAGCAAACCAAGCACAACTAAAAGGAGCACATGATTGCACAAAAGAAGCACTTTTATTAATGTAGACAAAGCATTACAAGGCTTGAACAAAGTTACAAAAGGTGGCAAGCAACTATGCACACAATGCCCTAGCACTAGGCAAAAGAGTAAGCAAGGGGTTGACTCTCACCTGAGTGACCCTCCTATATAATCGCATTCTAAGCCATCTCATTTGTGGCAGGAGGAAACATCAAGATTTCCGAGGAGTTATAACGGATTTTTAACGATACAAGACAAAGTCAAAAATTATAAGGCTTTGGGGGTATTAGAGTTCACACTTTATACTAAAATTATAAAAATTCCCAAGGCCCCAAACACCTTCTAAGTGCCTCAAAATATTGCCCAAAGTGAGTATGCTACAGGCCAAAAACATGTTGTCAGGATGCTGGTGGCTGGGCGCAGGCACTGCTGTGGGCATGCTGGGGACGTGCTGGCATGCTCTGGGAGCTGGTGGCCTGCTGTGGGCACTGCTGGCATGCTGGCATAGCTTGGGCGTGGGGCAGTTGGCCTTGGCTACTGCTCCCATGTCTTAGGCCATGTCTTGGGCATATGTGGGGCTGCCATGGGCCATCACTTGGGCACCTATGGAGCGGCCTTGGGCCATCACTTGGGCACATATGGGGCACTCTTGGCCCATGACCTTGGCACCCCTTTGCACTCTCTTTGGCAACTTTATAGGCACATTTAAGGGCTTCCAAAGGGCACATAGGTGCAAGGCATTGATGTGGGTCCCCATGGGGCGCCTCCTCACACCTTGGCATTACATGCCTTGTCTCATGCCACGCCTTGGCGCCACGCCTTGCCCCTTTGATAGGTCAACGTTGTGACGGCGTTTGATTGTAGCCCTTGAAGTGTCCGAAGAAGGCCCACCACGTTGCGCAAGAGAAGTGGCAACATTCAACCAAATGTGTGCCAAGAGATTCCCCAACAAGGCCCAAAGAATGGCCCTAAGTAACCCAAACTATGCCCCAAGGGAGTGGAATGAGGTGCATGGTGACATGGAGATGCAACAAGGTGGGTTTGCATGCCAATAGGCCAACCAACAAAAGTAAATGAGCAACAATGTGCACTAACGTGCAAAACAAGGCTGCAGGCAGTGCACACACGCGCACAGTGGGCAATAGCGTGCAGGCGCGCATAGGCAAAGCGCGAGCACGCTAGCACAGGTATTCTAGGGTTTCTATCAGGGAATGGGAGCCCCATGGACGGTGTCAACTAGCAGAAGTGCCGACACCGCGCATCAAACCGGGGGGTTGAGGCTTTGGACCTATGCACACTTGCCCCCCGTGCTATCTCTCGTATTTGATGGTCCTAGCCCGATTAGGCTATCAAGACACCACCAAAGACCTCGTGTGCCGACCTGCTTGCATGTGCTTAGGTTTAGCCATACTTGCGGGGGTTCAATGGCCAAAACATGTGGCATAAAGGCAATGCCACACTTGGACGCTATCATTAGACGCATAAACCCAAAAAATGAGTTGGGCACATCAATGCTTGCCAAATTGAATGGTGTAATGCATTTGTGGCCTAAGAATCATAAGTTGCCTTGCTCGTGTTGCACGTTGGTGCAACACTAAGGGTGCGCAATGGCCCAAGGCGGACTTAGCACGCGTGCACATGAGGACTACAAATTGAGATTGTACTTGATAAACACCAATGCATTCAATCTTTGTTGTTTTAAACGATTCCTTTTCTTTGAATGAATATGTTGGAAAGTATTCCAATTTCTATCACAACCCGTAGCACTACACGTAAGGCTTAGAATTCTTATAGTTAATCGTTGAAGCTCTTTGCAACTACTCTCACAGCTCTTCCACCAAAGTGCTAGAAAAGGAGAGCCAATTAGTGTAATACACATAAATACATAATTTAAAACAAAATGAGTCAAAGTAATGAACAACAAAGGATAGATTAGTAAAAATACCAGGTTGTTTTTTGTTTCTTGTTACAACGGCCATATCTATTCCAAACATACCAATGGCTTTGTAAAACTTTTCCATTTGTGCATCAAGTTTTAACCTTGTTTCAATGTCTGGATGTATCTTCTGTAAAGTCTTGTACAATTCCATTTTGACTTCCATATTCGTTTAGTCAAAGGTAAAATGATAATGAAATCTACAATGAGCCAAAATAAATAAACAAGTATCTAGATGATATGGAAATAAAAGTAACAAAAGTTATATATAAGTGATAAATTAAGAATGTTACCAAGGATTAAAATAATAACCCGCCGAATAAAGAGGCCAGTGGAGTTGTAATGCCCAACGATCATCAATAATCTTCCAAATTTGATCATATCTTCGCTTCACAAAATTGAAATTTTTCTTAATTTGTTCCTTAGCCATATCCATTGCTTCGTAAATATAACCCATGGCGGGCTTTGCATCACCATCAACTAGTCTAAGAACTTTAACTAGTGGAAGTACACATTTTAAACAATACTTAATTGCTTGCCAAAACTTTCCATCAAACACAATCTCTTGAGCTATGATGCCATTACTCTTCTTGGAATGTGAGCTCTTAGCCCACTCTTCGGAAGCGAACATAGCTCTAAGTCCAATTTTTTGAGTTAACATGCTTCTCAAAGTGAGGTAAAAAGTAGCAAATCTTGTCACAACCGACCTTGCTAATTCATGGTTTTTTGTGTACTTTCTCATCAAATTAAGAACCCATGAATGGCAATAAATGAAAATAGTGATCATTCTTGCTTTAGTAATTGTATCATTATGCATAGGTAGGTCACCAATATCTTTGAGCATCAAATCAATGCAATGGAGACCAAAAAAAAATTTTCCTATTTTTCATTAGAAACTCACTGGCAAGAACATAAGCGGACGCACTATCCGTCATTACTTGCACCGCATTTTCTTCACCAATTTCTTCCACAAAAAAATCAAGTATCTAAAATAAATTACAAGCATCCTTAATAATTGAAGAGGTATCCACTGATTTTAAAAACGAAAAATTAGTGAATAGTCCAATTTATAGAATGTTTACTACTTTTCATCTAGTATAGGATTTTTTAACGAGCAAGATCTATCTGCATAAAAATTTTAACGCGCAAAGTTCTTTGGAGACAAACACCCTAGAACAGATAAATTTATCTGTAACTTTTCAAAACATATATAAAGAACACAGATAAATTTATCTGTCTTTTATTAAAATCACATGTAAAGAACACAGATAAATTTATCTGTCTTATTTAGAGCACATATATAAAACACAGATAAATTTATCTGTGCCTTTTCAAAACATGAATAAAGGACACAGATAAATTTATCTGTCTATTATTGAAATCACATAAAAAGAACACAGATAAATTTATCTGTCTTATTGAAAGCACGTATAAAAAATACAGATAAATTTATCTCTACCTTTTTAAAACATGTATAAAAAACACAAATAAATTTATGTCTTTTATTGAAAGCACACATAAAAAACACAGATAAATTTATCTATTAAACATAAATAAACAGACAAATAAATTTATCTGTTTTCATTATCTGTGTTGATATGCAAACAAATAAATTTATCTGTTTGCAAGGTATTTTCGGGAGAATATGCGCAATTGGACTTTGCGCGTTAAAATTTTTGTTGACGTACCTTGCGTGTTAAAATTTATTTTTTTGGACCTTTAACTGAAAGCCCCCTTTTAAAAAACCGTCCTTGTTGGACTATTAACAAGAAAATTAGTGATAGGTCGCCCCTTCCCATCTTGTCACCCATCCGACGTTAATGTACAACTAGTTTTTTTCCTCACTTCTATACTTCTCCAATGTAACATTCATAGTATCAATTTCTTTCTTCAAGAAAGAGACTCAAACCTCATGGTATGAATGAGGTTTTAAGCCTTTACCATATTCGCCAATCGATTGTATTATAGTGTGAAACAATGGGCTTTTAACCAAATGAAATGGCAAAGCATCTGCATACATGAATCTACATATATCAAGACATGGTTTTGTTCTATCATTTACCATAGAGTTCAAGGTGACTTATTTCCCCTTTCCTTTGCTCACAAATTTATCCATTTGTCCTCTTTTAAATTTACAACCTTCTTCCTCTTCAAAACACTCCACAACATCATCATCAACGCTATTTCTTTGTTTCAAGTCTTGTAACAAATTTGAAAACATTTTAACAATTTCTTCCGGACATTTCGCACAAACCGCAACATTTTTACGAGTACGAGCTAGGTAGTGTTTCATTCGAATCACACCATCCGAATATTCATTACTACAATAATTACACTTCAATCTTAGTCTAGTGTTATCAACACCATCATCATCCACTTGTTCATTAACACAATGATCCGAAGTAATGTCGATAACTTTTCTACTACTTTTCCTTTTAAGAGGCATAATTTCAATATCCAAAATAACTGAGAATATTTCCAAAGGAAAAAAACAGTCCAAGAAGGCAAGAATAACTCTCAAGTCTCAAGTAATAAAATGCAAACAGCCAAACATAGCACAATGAGAAAGTGCAAACAGCCAAACATAGCACAAAAATAACTCTCAACTCAAGTCTCAAACTTGCGATGCGAAATCCAAACCTACGATCGAAGCTGGCGTCGTCTCTTCTTTGGTGTTTCTTCTCCGACTTCAACAAGGACACAGAGCAGAGGCGTCGACAAACCATATCATCTCGACTTCGTCTTTGTCTCTTCGATGCGCAGAGGAGACAGAGTCGTCTCTCCGAAGTTCGAACAAGACAAACCCTAGCGTCTTTTTCGTCTTGGTCTTCGATGCACAAAAAGAAGGGGAAACCGAGAATTCAAAATGAGATGTGAGGCGTCGAATACGAATAGATAGGCGCCAGGATTCATTTAACGGCAACTTTTCTGACAGATTAGAAATCGCACGAATGTATGCCATTATGTATGTTCGACTGCTATCCATCGAATGTATGCCATTTGTTTAGCACTAGTTCGCCGAATGACGATCAAGCACAAAATTAATTAGAATAAGAGCATGAGAAAGACGAGCGAAGGATGGGAAGACTGAGAGAGGAACGGTAATGGTGGGGAAAGGCTGGGAAGAGTGGCAAAGAGGGTGCTCACCATATCCCACCCTCACTCTTTGTAAAAATTAAAACCCTAGATTTAGCGCAAAGAAAACGTCGTGAGTGGTTGTGGAGGGTAGAGGATGTCGAGGGAGGTTCATTGATGTTGAGGGCTATGTTACATAGACTCTTCTAAATATATAAAGTACCTGTCTTAGACACTCGACACTTGAAAAATGGTATGAGAATAATGGTATGAGATTTGTGTCTGACATTTTTAGTTGCACATTCACCTAGAAGCATATTTCGTAATTCAAATTTACTATAAAACTAAACATAAACTCTTATACTATGCATATGATGCTCTATACAACTTTGTAAACACCATTTATCTTATAATACAAGTTGCATATTCATAAACTTCAATATCATCCATCGAAATTTGCAAGTGCATCACTTTCAACATTTCATTCAATCGGACTATCACAGTCAACAAGATTATCCTTAACAATAACATTTACGTAACACTTCAAAATCTAATCTAAACGTGAGGTAAGTCATATCTCAAGTATATTTACAAACTTAGCATCTATCCTACACATTATACAAAGTAAAAAATCCAAAGAAATATTAAACTAAGCCTTAAATTATAGTCAAAATAACATTAAGGGGGGCTCTAGCTTTACCAACCACCTCTAGTCTTCAAAAATGACAATCCTTTGAAGTTAAGGTGAGTTATGGAACCAAAACATAAAGAAAACAAATTTGTAGCAATTTTTGGAAAAGGAAAATTCGTAGCTATTTTTTACGGTAAGATTTCATGAAGGTATAGGAGAATTCTGTTGAAGAAAAACAAAATTCATGGACATTATTAGAATACCAAAATGTTCTACTCATGACTTATTCATGACCTAATTTGCCCCTAAAAGTACTATAAAAAGGGTTTCTCATAACAAAAAGCGGGAGCCAATTCGTAGCACTTGGACGCCTGAACAAGAATCACAATGCATAAATCGGAATTTCTTTATATAAGAATTTCCTTCTTTGCTCAAAAGAGTAGATTTTCTTCGAGTTCAGGAAAGATGATAAAATCGAACAGTAAGTGTTATAAATGCACCAAGGAAGTGGATTTATGTGCCTCAATTTAAATTAGTAGAAACATGGCAGGAGGTGCCTACTTGGAAATTTAAGTGCATTGCAACGCTACTCCATTAGCTTTCAAATTAATAATCCGAATACAGAAGCCTAATTTTTTAGGACTTCAAATCAACAAATCTTGGCAAACCCTTATCCCAGTTATAAACAGTCTGGTACCAATTCTGGTTTTGCACTTCCACAACTTGTACCGCTGTAACTTCATCAAACCTACAAGCATTTTGAGTCTTTTAATTTCTGTTTAAATATGTTGCTTCATCATAAACACAACCAAAAATAATTGGGCATAAGCAAGGGTCGTTATTTATTCTAAGTAGAGTCAGACGTTGTAATGTCTTTCTTTTAAGTATTAATGAAAAGATTCCAGAATCTATGCTGCTAACTAGGTTTCATCTCAGCTCCCAGGAAGTGTGATGCTTGATATCTCAATGGGTGATTTCCAGAAAACTGCCATTTTAAAACAAGTGGATCTTCATCTAATTTTCATGTCTTCAAGATTTTCTAGTGTAACGGCATTTTTATACAAGGGCTACCGCTAACTTAGAGACCGTAGTTACTTATCCCCAAAAAAAAAAATACACACACACACAGTGCGTGTGAGAGACCGCAATTCTCGATTTTCTATTGAAACAAAATGTGACAACAAGCATTAACAAAACCAAAATGGTTAACAAACCATAAAAAATGAAGTATCACAAACATGGGGGAGCTATGATAAGGATACTTACGGGGTGGATGATATCAAGAGCATGAGAATCTTCAACAAATAGGCCAGCAATCCACTTTGAGTTTCATGCTGGATCAAATATAGAATACCTACAGCATAAGTTGTGATATAATAATAACCATGAGAATAAAACAAACGAACAACAACAATAACAATAGTGTAAAACAAAATGCAAAAAACGAAGGGATCAATCAATAAGGCATCAAAAAGGAAGCTTGGCTTGCACCAAAATACAGGGGCGCCGCCAGTGTGGTGGATATGGAGTCAATTGACCCCATTAATTTTTAAAAACTAACAAGATGTATATTATGTATTCGCAAAATATTTGATGGGGTTTTCCCTATGACCCCACTGTTAAATTAAAATATTATATAAAATTAAGAACTTTTGCGTTGACTTAATTTATAATTTAAGATCAAACTACTTTTTTATTTAACACTTTGAAATAAATCCACTAAACAAACTAAAAAATGAGTTATGACAAGTTATATGAGTTGGAGAAAATTGAATTCAGTTGGAAATATGAACTCTTTTTTTATAATTTCGTTTAGTAAAGTTTGGCTTGATTTTTTTTAACATGTGGAGAAAATAAAACTCTAGAGTTACCAATGCCAAAATACAAATGCATTGACAACAAAAGTCGATCAGATACCCATATGTAGTTGCATTAGGATCTGACCAAGAGAACTTGAAAGTGCCGTGAATGATCCACATTTAGCGGACTCCTTGTATTCTGCTACCTGAAGAAAAACAGATGGAGACCCCTCCAACATTGCCACAAGAGTAGAGGCAGACGCAATCCGTGCCTAGTTACCAGAGAGTGTTCTGTGTCAGCTAAAAGCATTGCTATTGTACAGTTAAATAAAGCCACAAACATCTGCAATGAAGAAAATAAAGATACTAATTCATCGTGCCAGAAGGAACAAATATAACCGGACATATTTTGTGGCCACATTGTTTAAAGAAGAAAAATATATATAAAAAAAACACTGAGAGCAAAAGCAATACCTTTAAATATGGATCAAATAACAAGCATGTCATTAAAGAGGCTTCATACTTCCTGTAAATAAGCATTTTGCATAAAGACTAGGACAGCAAAAAAGGCAACCAAAGGCAAAAGAAATAGAAAAGCTTCACCTTGGCTGTAGCACATCACTGGAGGGCAAAAGCATCGTCCACTGGGCAGTGAACAATTTGGGATCAGCTCGACAAAGATCCTTTCAATTAGAGTCAAGAGCAAAGTAAATTAATATCTAAACATTTGGCTGTTAATCCATAGTAATTATTTCTCTGCACACATCTAAAAGTAAGCAAAACTTGTGAAGATTTCCCATCACTTAGCCTTCACAAGGCCGTTTTAGGGCAGAAATTAAGCAGAAAGAACAACCTCCATCAAACAGAGTATATAATCTGTCAAATTAATCTTAGGGTAAATTAATCCAACATTCATTGAGCATTCTGATAATAGTGGGGACAACTCCTCAGCTTTTGAAACAACACCAACATGTTAGGTAACATCCGTTACCAGGCATATGCTTTCACAGTTTTATCCTTCCCTATGTATTGTATTAAATTACAAAAAAAGTCAAATCCCGATGTGCTTTTTCTTCAAGACTCAAATCCTTCCCTCTCAATCAGTATGTGCCCATACGTATGCACATGGGGTCACCATCTTTTACCATGGCGAGACCTCTGAATGCTTTCCTCACTTTCTTTCCGACTCCATCTCCAAACCCAACTAAACCTAATTCTCACACGCATTTCCTTGACACCTTAAGCTACACACTGCCAAGATCCACCACTCCTTTTGAGACCCACCACCTTAGTGCCGAAAACCAACAACAAAACCTTTGCAAGTCCAGAATTTTAGCTACAAGAAAAAATAGGCCATTTCTTGATTTCACGGATGAGATTCGGGGTAACGTAAGCTCCTTAGAGAGAGATGAAACAACTAGGTTGTCTATTTTTTCTTTTTCTTTGTTGG
>JAOTRH010000018.1:15227262-15243928 GCA_034768845.1 Heliamphora exappendiculata | reverse complement strand
CCCCCCTCTCTCTTTCTCTCTCTGGGGCCGGTTCTGTCAAAATGTACGCCACACTACAGATATGATCCGGGAAAAGCCAAGATCCATGAAAACCATAGTTGTCTTGTGCAGGTAGCCCAAGAAGTTAAGAGGAGTTTTAGTGTTGAACCCGAAAACTTCACTTCTTTAAGCGTGGTCCCTTACCAACTCATGCATTTGAGGTAACGAAAGATGAAAATAGCACTAAAAATATAGAGCAAAATATTATTCATTATATTGTTATCTCATGAACATTGCCATGGACTTAATTTCGAAAACAATACCACCTGGAGAATAGATATATTTGGGAGTAAAAAAATCATTAATCACATCATATCAAATCAATCCTTTTGTACGATAATTGCAAAGTGGAATACGTGGGGAAATAGATTCTAATGAACTGGCAATCCTATAGTAAGACTACACGCCATCTGACTGCTGAGAATGATTTGAAAAATAAAATCACTCACAATAACACATTGTGTACACTAGAATCAAGGAGGGATTATACAAAAAGGCTACAAATACTTGCTGCATAAGGTGCTGGGCCTCCAGACTCCCTTGGGATCCTTATCACGGTCATAAGGTGCTACCTGATCAAGTCATTTCTTATGACCAAGTACCAACAAAGCTGAATAGCCTAAAAGCTTACAACTTAAAAATTATCAAAAAACTGAATAGCCTAAAGGGGTCACAACCCTTTTTTACAATGAGAGCAGACCTAAATTTACTGAGAAACAACATACGAAAGGAAATTCCTCAGTAATCATGCCTAAAATTAAGAACATCGGAAAATTACCAAAAGGTAATATTCCATATAAAAATAAAAATAAAAACCATTCCAGAAAAACCCTAGACAAATTGGAATCCGTTTGCCTAAAGAAATTGCCAAAACAAACCTTACAGAATGGCAAAATCCTAAAATTGGAGGCCCAAAGAGGAAATTCATTAAAAACAGTGAAGTGGTGAGTTTTGGCCATTTCAGATCGAACATTGGTCTTACGGAGCGTGGATCTGCCAATGTTGAAAAGTCACTTATACTACTGTTCTGCCATTAGACGATCAAATTGCTCCACGTATTGCATGGAAAACAGACCTTCATAACTTGCCAACTCGAAATTCTATACTGTTGATTTCACTTATCTGAAAATAACAGATCCAAATGAACAATGTGCAAATGGTTGACAAACAGAACAAAACTAGCAAGAAGAACTTCCTGTAAACAGTAAAACCTATGTAATCTAACCAACCATAGAACGGTAGAAAGCTTCACTCAAAGTAGCCTATCATAGGTCAAACATACTCATTTGGACAATTCTTTAGAACACTACAATGTGAAATAAATATGTTAAGAACTGAGATGCTGTTGAGCCACCTGAATGCAGACAATAGCTGCTACTCTGGCCTTGGAGCAGCGAATATTGTCCACTTCTTTTGCTGGTCCATCATTGTCACTGAAGTCTGAATCAGATGAGGTGTAATCCCTAGCAGTAAACTCTGGGTCTGAGAAATTCGGAGATTCAGGAGCTTTCAGCTGCTGCACATTTGTCAAGCCTTGTTTGCGTAAATGCGGTGGCCTATATGGACCAGACTCCGATTTACTATTTTCACCCAAATTTAATTTAAGGCTCAGAGAACTAATTTCCTTCTTGTGACAAGCCAATGGATGCACAAGTTGGGATCTATCAGAAATGCCATACAAGAAGAACATCCGTAATGCGGCTACGAAACCCGCCACCTTCAAAATTAATAGATATCGCACAAACCATTACAGCATTAGTTGCACATAAATGGCATTTACTTGATCAGCTGATCCTAAAACACGTAATAAAGTGTTTCCTAGAAGAGGGTCCACTACTTACATGATCTGAAACGGATCCCTTAGGATCCATAAGAACCAAGTGCAGGCAATGCAGAAGTGAACTATAATACCTGCAGAGCAGAAACCCAGCCAAATCATACGCTTAACAAATTCATAATCAAAATGTTTGTATAAGCCATAATTGATGGGGAGGGAGAAGGGAAAAGAGGATACCTGGCCATAACATTATCTTCCACAAGAAAATTCTTAGATGCCAAGACATCCATCACTTTTCTCAGAACCTAATTTTAAGCAGGCAAACAAAACTCAGCAAACTTGAGTAAATATTGTCTGCTAAGCAAAGGAATCAGCTCACCTGAATAGTTGATTGCCAAATGTCAACTGGAAGAGAAGACCCCACTCTTGAAAATATTTCTCCAATCATAATGAAGGTAGCAGTTTGAACTTCCCATAAACTGTTATCCCTAGGTATTCTCTTCCGAAATTCAGCGGTGTATCTCTGGTCACCACTTGAGGAAGATGACCAAAATAACTCAGCATGAGAACATGCCACTATGCTGAGAAGGAAATTTAGTAAGTGTGTATTTTCTGCAAGTGAACAATTCCTCTGATATATGCTGACAAGGCAACTGAAAGGAAAAGGACACAGCATGAGCCACATGATATATTTGCAGTTTTGCACTAACAAACTGATGTAGCACACAGAGAGAAGAATAAACGCAGAGGATTAGAAAAAGAAGAACAGATAGATGAGAAAAGAACAAGGGAAGGGGGAAGAAATCACCCAACTCAATTCAAAATTTTATTCACTCAAGTCTCCGACTCTCTCCTAATACATTAAGAAAACTCTTTATTTATAAGCTTAAACCCTAATTAAAAAGGAAACTTGAATTCTTAACCAAGGGAAACAAAATAACATCCCGAATTAATATTTATTCAAATCCTGATAAATAAAATAAAAATATACTATAAGAAAACTAAATAAAATACAATAATTAATAAATCCCAAATTTGATATTTTATGCCATATATTGTCTGCATCATTCTCCTCCACTAGAGAAAAAGAACCCGTCCTCAAGTTCAAGTTGAAAGTGTTGAACATGACCATGCCAAATAATCTAGTGTGAATATGTCAGCGGCTTCAAGTTCTTCTGGCTTTATGGAAGAACGGCTTGGTGGAGAGGGGAGAAATGGGCTAAACTGACGGTATTCGCACTTGTAAGAGATTCTTCATTTGATGGAAACATTTGTTGCAAAGAAACGTTTGGCATAGCCATAGCTGGAGGAGGTTGAACATAATCATGCGACTCAAGATTGGCAAGAGACGCTGTATATCATGAAATCGGTTCCTGCATAGAAACCTCTTGCTCTTCAACGGAGAGAGGAGGTAGAAGAGCATTAAACTCATGAACGAAGAATCAATTTAGCTTGGTCAAGAACGTGATATGGTGGCTGAGTCGGCGTTGAGGCAGGAGTCCCAGGAGGTAACACCCCATCATTTTTTGGTTAAGTACTGCCTTCAACAAAATAGTCTTCCATTATATTTGAATGTAATAGTGTTAGCTTTCTCATGATAAACAGCACTAAACTTATTCATCCATAGATGAGACCAAGTCGCACGTGCGTACAAGTCATGGGAAGGACGGCACACCAAATTGCATTAAAATAATCACCTATCTAAATAGAAACTAAACACCTATAAGAGACCAAAAGATGAGTGATACGATGCCAAAACAGATAATAGGGACACAGATTGATTCGGGCTTAAGTTTCATCCTAATGACACCTTTCTCGAATACCGCATTGATTGTAAATCCTCTATCAGTGACAATTTGACAAACTTTATTTATGCACCTAAGAAAGGTATGAAAGTGGTTGGTGCGCTTCCAATCCTTCAAGAGTGTGAGAGGGGCAAGAATAAAGACCTATGTAAGAAAAAAGAAAAGAGAATTTTTTTCATATTCTTTTTACTTCTTTTTTTTTTTAAGTGAATTACACTAATCCCATTTTTTGAACTTCTTTTGGAATAAATCCTATTTACTTTTTAACCAAACCAACAGATCCTATTTTTAAAAGTTATTAATGACAAGATAGTTTTACCCCTCCCATAAAGGCGCATTGAGTAATTAAAGAGCGTGATAAATACACTCTTGGTGACATGGCATTGATATTTAATTTTGTTTTTCAAATTGTAAAATCCATAATTTTTGTTATATACATCCATTTTAAAAAATATTTATATTTTTAGAATCTACTCATCATAAACAATAAAACAAGATCCATATTGGATACAATAACTTCAAAAAAAAAAGAACAGGCATGAGAAATTTCTCATTTTCACAAAAAAAAAAAGAGAGGGATTTCTTTAAAATGAGAAATTATCAATATTGAACTAAAAATGAGAGCTTATAGAAAATAAGAAAATTTTCAAATTAAGAAGTTCCTCAATTAACATTTAAAATTTAAAATCAGTATAAAATGTACAAATACGATATAAACTTAGAAATTTTTCATTTGTTCAAAATGAGAAATAGTGTACAATAATCCAATATTGCATAAATAATAAAAAGTAATAAAAAATATAGCATTTAGAAAATGAGAAATTCTCATTTTTATATGTAAAAAACGAAAATATTCTCATTTTCTACAAGAAGTTATCATAAAAATACTTGCGACGAGAAAAATGATAACATTGTTTAACAAATACAAAAAAATACAAGGATAAAAAAATAAGATTTACACTCAATTAATATTAATACAAATCAAGCTTCAATTATAAATGATTAAAATAACAAAAACATATCACCGACTGTACTTGTAAATATAAAATGTATATAACCACTTAAAAAGTAATGTAAATATTTAAAATAAAAATATATCATCATGTAACAAATTTTGAAATCAAGAAAAGTAAAAAAAAGAAACTTTAACAAAAAGGAAATGTGTGTTTGTATATATATGTACTAGCAGTTGGGGCACACATGATGCGTGTGCAACTCGAGTTATGTAAAAATTAAAAAAAATATTATCATGCTAGACATAATGAAACTTACAATTAATTTTTTTAAAAGAATTATACAAAAAAAATAAATTTTAAAATTTTTAAGAAGGAATTACACAAAAAATTAAGATTTTAAGAAGAAATTACACAAAAAATAAAATTTTAAATTTTCACTATTATCATCAATTAAAAAAATGAAAGAAACTTACATGTATTGGTAACAAAAAGTGTGTGTGTGTGTGTGTGTGTGTGTGTGTGTGTGTGTGTGTGTATACCTTTGTATATACAAACAAAAAAATTTAAAATAAAACAAATTCATATAACTAAAATTTCCAAAAACTAAAAAAATGAAAGAAACTTATATCAATGGAACCATAACCGTAAGATAGCTTAGTAATGGTGCTGACACTTAATTGTAATTATTACTCACCAACAAAACCCCCAAGACAAAAGAACAAAAGTGTGATGACTCTCTCCTTCCCTCACCTTACAACACCACATGCCTCGGTGGCTCTTTTACCCTAATAAGCTGTTTTTCAAACTAAATTAACGAAATAGGAATTTTTAAACTTTATTCCCAACCTACGTAAAAGCGTATTTAGCAAGCACGCTTTCTTTACAAATGTGCTTGACAAAGGCTTTAGTTTTGGGAAAAAATATTTAAAAGTAAAACGTGTTTACTAAACACGTTTTATGTTCTAATATGTCGTAATACATAAAGTGTTTTTAACAAAAACGTTTTATTGTTTTTTGTAAAGAAAACGGTTTTGCTAATAACGTTTTAAACCTTTATACAAAAAACGTGATTCCCGAAAACGCTTTAAATCTTTTTACACAAAAAACGTGTTTAGTAAGCACGTTTTTCAGTGTAAAACTATTACACAAAAAACGTGTTTAGTAAGCACGTTTTTCAGTGTAAAACTATTACACAGAAAACGTGTTTAGTAAGCACGTTTTCATTAAAGAAGTCGTGTTTAGCAAACATGTATTTAACATTTATAACTTCAAAACAACTCTTCTTCTCCTCTCTGCTAAACACGCATTAAGTTAAACCCTTTTTCTCTCCTCTTCACTCACAGAAGCTCTTCTTCTCTCTCGCAGACGCAACTCAGGCAATTCCACTCTTCCTCTCAATCTCTCCTCGTCTCTGCCTCCCTCTCGATCTCTCCCTATCTCTGCCTGCCTCTCGATCTCTCATCTCGGCTTAAGGTTTGTTTTTCCCCCATCGAACCTAGCATTTTTGGTGGGTTCTAGACTCAGATTTTTATTTTATAGCATCAACATAGCTAGAAGATGATATATATATATATATAAAGGATTGTCAAACTCAATCTATTGACTGAACCATGAGACAATTTTCAATGGATTTGTCAAACCCATTCTATTGACTTGATTTTTCATTATCGCATCAACATATCTTTGTCAAACCCATTTTTTGGTGGGCTCATAAAAAAAATAAAAATATATATATTAGTGGGTTCTAAAAGCAAACTCTTTTTTGGTGTTGGTAAGTAAGGATCTTTCTCTAATCCTCATTGGTGTCTGGTTATAGAAAAAAACCAAGATCTGTTAGTTCTTGAATGTCTATTTTTAGGTGTGTTCATGCAATTCTATTTCCTTTGAACAAATAAATATGTGATTATGTTTTGACTCTTATTTTTGTAAGTGTGACTTTCTCAAACCTATTGTTTTCAATTGGCCCATCCTAAATTGAGGATTTGAGTTTTTTTTTTTTTTTTTTGGATATGTATCCATTTCATCATCTCTCACTTTAATTGGTATTGTTTTTTGAATAATGTGCAGATTGTTCATTTTTTTTTAATAAGGAAAGCGTGTTTACTAAACATGCTTTTAGCTTTATAAATTTCAATGAAAAATGTGTTTACTAAACACGTTTTTTCCCTGATTCGGATAAGGTTATGAATTAACAAATAAGTGACACGTGTTTGGTTACTATTTGACAATTTGCCTATATAAGTGAAGTCCCTTTGGGGATAATTTCACAACTTCGATCTAGCCAATAAAGAGGGGAAACAAAAATAGAAAGGAAAGAGATTTGTTGGTGCTAAAAAACGTGTTTACTAAACACGGTTTATTTGAAATCAATTGAAAACATTGTGTTAAACAAAAAAACGTGTTTGCTAAAAACGTTTTCATGTCGTTATTTAGCATTAATAAGAATGAGTGGAGGTTAGGTTAAAGCGTGTTTAGTAAAAACGTTTTCTATTAAAACGTGTTTGCTGAACACGTTTTTACATAGATTGGGAATAAAGTCTAAAAATCTATATTTCGTTAATTAAGTTCGAAAACTTACTTATTAGGGTAAAAGAGCGAGCCAGCCTTCTGTCTTCCCCTTCTCTTTCTCTCTCTAAATATACAAATACAATACAATAACTTAACATACAAATACTTTACAATTTTAGGAAGAAAAAGCAACCACTATCAATGATTTAGAACAATATTGTTTTTTAAATAAAATTGAATATTTTTATTTTAAAATAGTAGACACTTTTTTCAATTTTAGAAATTAATTATGTAAAATTAAAAATAAATAACGTATACCTACAAAATAGTTTAGATAGGGTAGTGGTCTCCCAAGCCAAGTCCATGCAATGAAAAGCAATAGAATAGCCCCTTTCAATCTTGTTATCAAGTTAGACATTCAAGTGATATATGCACAATTAAGAGAGAGCAAGAAGGGGATCACAATTCACAACACACTCATAAAATCTGCGGCATTTAACTTATTCAAAAATAAAAATAAAATAACTTAAAAACAATAATTAAACTAACAGAAACAAATATGTGAACGCACATCCCCCACTTTTAGCCAATTACAGAGCAATTGAGGTTCTTTTATAAATTAACTCCTTTTAAAATTAAAACTGAATACAATCTTTTTGTAATTTTGCAGGAATTTCAATTTGGTTTGTGGTTTTCATGTTTTAGTTTTGAATATTTGGAAATGGATTTTGGTTGCATGTTGCTCTTTTTTAGTGGATCTGTGGATTTAATAAGATTTTTTCTTATCTGGGAATGTTGATTGAAATTTCAATGCCGATTTGTGTTTAGTATCGTTTTGGATTTTACAACAGGTCCTCGATTTATGTATTTTTTGTTTTTATTTTTTTACTGGATTTGCTTCTGGTATACTTTTTTTGTTGAATTGAAATTGGTCTATTTTCTTTTATCATTTCAGGATTTTTGTGGCTTGCTGACATGATTGATTATTCTCAAGATTTTGATAAAAAGGGGATCTATGTCTATAAAATCAAAGACCTACATGTATTAAAGTTCTGCTTAGTGGTTGAATGCTAGAGACTTAAAAAGAAGAAAGGGATGAGAGAGAAAGGGATGAGAGAGAGATAGGTAAAGAAGAGAGAGAGAGAGAGAGAGAGAGAGTGTGAGTGACCTCTTGCATGGACAGTGGCGGTAAATCGTTAATGGACCCTCACTTTTTCTCAGATGGATCAAATTTTTCCCCACCGGCAACCTTCTTTCATCTCCTGCTGTTCTCGATCTCACTTTCGATCTCTTCAACAACTCCAATGCCCTAAATGCACCATTCGTCGTTTCTGCCAACGCCTCCAGCATGACCAATTCAACGTTGGAAAGTTAGCCCTCTCTCTCGGTCGCTCGCACACAGCTTTTTTTCTGCATTCACTCTTACTCTGTTTGATTTTCAGCGACAAAGTGGAATTTGCACCGTCAATGATTTCGTGATGAAGAAGGAAGATTTACAACTTCTGAAAACCACGCAATTAGTTTTCCTAAGTGGGCAGATGAGTTGGAAGTAACAATTCGCGCAGTTATTGAAGCAGATAAATTAGAGATAGAATTGGAATCACATAAAAAACGTGACACGGCTTCAAGTACTTCATGGGATCCCATTATATAGTAATAGATGTATGTAGAGAGAGAGAGAGAGAGAAAAAGAGCGAGAAAACGGTCATACCAGACACGAGGAGATTGGTTAAGACCGTAAAGGGCACGACGGTGACGGCAAACCAAGACTGGGGGGATGAGAGAGACCCAGAGAAGTACGCATATAAACTTCTTCATTAAAATGACCATTAAGAGGCATTTTTTACACCAAATTGAAAGAGAGACCAATGATGAACTGCAACGACTAAAATAAGTGTATGAACGATGGTCATTTTAGCCATAAGAGCAAAGGGTTAATCGTAGTCAGCTCCATATTTTTGAAAAAAAGTCGTTGGCAACCAGATGAGCTTTATAACGCTCCAAAGAACCATCCGAGTAAGTTTTAACTTTGTACACCCACTTGCAGCCGATGAGATTTTTACCAGCGGGCAATAAAACAAACTCTCATATACCAGTTTTTTAAAAAACAGATAATTCATCAGACATTTCATAACCCAATTAGGATCGATACAGTTTTTTTATAAGAGAGGCTCAAAATAAACATGAATGGAAGACAAAAAAGCACAATAGGAAGATAAAAAACAAGTATGTGAGAAACCAAGTCTTACCAGCGAAGTACGAGTATACAATGGGTAACGGTGTTCAGGAGGGTCGGAAGACATAGGAGCAGAAGGAGCATAGTTGAACCTGGTGGGTAAAGGCGGAGAAGGAGCAACAATCCAGCAAGAGTAAACCAACGGTAGAGATGAAAGCAAGGAGGGACGGGATGAAAGGGGAGTCGATGGACATCAACAGGAGAAGTAAACTCCTTATAAGGCACATTGAGAGGAAAAGGATCCAGATGATCCACGTCGTCTTCGGAGACAGAAGCATACTTGGGAGGAGAATTAAAATAGGAGAGACGCCTAAGAAACACATGACGCGAGACATGTAGACGTTTAAAAACAGGACTGCAACACCGATATCTTTTTTACTTGAGGCCATACCCTAAAACGGCGAAGAGCACTGAGTTTGCTACACTCGCGTTTAAGAAAAAGAACAAAACAGACAGAGCCAAAAACTCGTAGCAAGGAGTAATTAGGTGCATGGCCGAATAGCTTCTCATAAGATGAGATCCCAGAAAGGAGGAAAGGGCATACAATTGAGAAGATACACCGCCGTAAGACCTACTTCACCCCATAATATAGTAAGAATAGATAAGGATAGAAGAAGAGATCTAGCGATGTCAAGAATATGTCGATGTTTGCACTCAGCTCTACTGTTTTGAGCTAGTGTATCAAAGCATGAGGACTGATGAATAGTGCTACGGGAAGCCAAAAAATCAATGAATTCGGTCAGAAAGTATTCCCCACCCAAATCCGAAAAAAGACTCTTAATAGGAGTAGAAAAGTGTGTTTGAACCATAGAGTGCCATAAATGCAAAATAAATTCGATTTATGAAACATGAGATAAACCCAACAGAACCGATCATAATCATTGATAAAAAACACATAATAAACTAAGCCTCCCTTAGTGGCAACAAGAGGATCCCGCACATCGGTATGAACAATAGAGCAAGGAGAGGTAGAAATAAACATTCAGTAAATCTGACATTTTGGCAAGTTTACAACCACTACACTCAGAAATATCACACTAACAGACACTTTACCTAAACTACCAAACTGAACCAAAAAAATTTAGACGTTCACTAGACAAATGTCCCAACCAAGAATGCTAAAACTAAAAAGGGAAAGGATACTGATCTAAAAAAAAAGACGACACGGCAACAAGAGAAACCACTAGAATGTGTAACCTCTACAAAATGTATAAGTCATCAACTCTACGCTCGATCCCAATCTGCTTCTTGGACATCTATTCCTGAACAACACAACCATCAGAGGAAAAAGAACATCAAAACCAGAATCAGAAAACTGACTAATAGACAGTAAATTGACAGACAACTGCGGTACATAGAAGACATTTGGAATAAATAAAGAGGATGAGGAGGAAGGGGCAACCGAGCCTATAGAAACTGCATGCATAGGAGAACCATTTGCAGTAGGAAAAGGAGGAGAAACACAATTACTAAGACTGAATATGATGAGAAGAACCATAATCAAAGATCAAAATCGAGGGTGAAATACCTGAGAAATAAGAACTATGTGAACCTGAATGAGAGGTAGACATAGAAACATGTGACTGAGTCTCAAAAGAGGCGAGTATGGCTTGAAACTGATGAAACTAATCTATCAACGACTTGAAGGGAAGAGATGTGATGCCAGTGGATGCAGGTGCGGCAAGAGGATTGCAGGGATACGAGAAGAAGAATGACCCTTATGTGCTAGCTCAGGACAAGCAGTCTTCCAAAGGCCCCTTTGGTGACAGAGACTGCACTCATCCATAGCAACCCGTGACTTTGGCTTTCTCATGACTTGAATCAGATAAGGGGAGGAAGTAGGAAGCAGTGGAGAACGAGAAGTAACACCCATTAATAAGGAAGGGGTAGCAAAGACTACGGGTGTACACGGATCGGATTGGTACGATTCTAAAGAAAACCGTGACCCAAACCGTTGGAATCGCTTCCATAAAATTGAGAACCAATCCAACCAGTCGATGCATTGGAACCAAACCGTAACTGATCCGTAAAAACGATTCGGTTACGATTTTTATCCGAACTAATTGGAATTTTACAAAAGGCAAATGTTGATTGCAATAATCTCATATAGCAATAGGCATTCCAAAATTAGCCAAATACAATAACAATAATACTAACTTTAAAAAAATACCGCAAATTAAGATTTCATATATTATTATATTTATACTAAATATTTAAAGTTGATGAAAAAAATTAAAAAATAATTATACATACTATTTCTATTTCCAACGCTGTGATGTGAGATAAGAGTGGCGAACAACGGACTACGCAACAGTGAGCGATGGCGAGCAGTGAACTACGCAACAGTGAGCGGCAGACGACGCAGTGGCAAGCGACAGACGACGCAACGATGGACGAAATTTTTTTTAAAAAAACTGAGAAGTGAGCCTAAGCCAACTAGGGTTTCTCTCTAAAATTAAAAATTAAAAATAAAGGTTTTTCACTTGCTGAGTTATTGTGCGGCGGAAGGAAATTGTGAACTAGGCACTAGGGTAGGGTTACTGTGTGTGTGGGTCACTGGGTGTGGCAGGTTTATTTTTATTATTTTTTTATTTTATTCTACCGATTTGGTTTAGTTAAAGCCAAAATTTAAATTTAAAAAAAAAGGGAAATGATACTTAATTTGTTCCAACCGGAATCAAACCGTTCAAAAATATACAATCCAGTCAATCTAGTCCATATTATTGGTTCACTTGATTTTTTTGAACACCCCTAACAAAGATTGACTGAAAGCGAATAGTCATCAGGGAAACCTTGAACCTTGTTTCTTTTGTAATGAGTTAACGAATGCCCCATTAACAAAGGGCAATGGGGAACGATGAAGAAAAGCACCATGAAGTGGCTCAAACTGATCATGGAGAACGTGAGAAATTGTTTTAGCCTCTGCTTTTCTCAATACTTATAACTATTAATCAGTTGCAATTTAATAGGGTTCCATAAGTGCCAATTGATCCTAGTAAGTTGTCATCTCATTATAAATTTCTTGGATCGATTTGTCATTCTGCTTGACGCTTCGAATAGCCATCTCTAACTCATATTGCTTAGCAAAATTAGAAGTGGGGTACATATTCTAAAAATAATCCCACACATGCTTGGCAGTCGTATATTTTGAGAAGCTTGTGCCAATACTAGGTTCCACATAGTTATAAAACCAAGTGAGTACCTGTACATTCTCTATATCCCAAACGGCAATAGACGTGCTTACCTCTCGGCCTTTGGATGTGTAGGTTGAATGATTGAGCATGTTACATATCCCAAGCGCCCTTGTCTAATAAGAAAGTTTTTCATGACATTGGACCAACACGAATAATTGGTTCCATTAAGGCGAATGTTAATAGCCTGCAAATGCGGAGACTCTGACAAGGACACTGGTGATAGTCAAGCCAGCGGGGTCACTGGCGATCAAGATACAATATAAGGGTGCGGCATAGCTCGGTAATGGTCGTCAATGCACAAAAAATGTTCAGTAGGGCTTATCGTCGATCTGCGCCGCAAAAAGAGAGGTTAGCGATGCAAATGGAGGCTCATCAGTGGTCGGCTAGGGTTTTAAAGTGGTGATACTAGGGTTTCCAAATAGGTCATACATAAGGGGTAAGGGTTTCGAAGCTAGGGTTTGCAAAAACAAAGGGCTAAGGTTTCAAAGCTAGGGTATACAAAAATGAAAGGCTAGAACGACGAAGATTGCGCCAAAGGAGAGCTAGGGTTTTGAAGCAAGCGTAGGCGATGAAGAAGAGGGTTGCAACAATATTCATCGGCAACGAAGGAGACAGGACTATTTGTCGGCAACGGCTGCTGTTAGGGTTTTCGTGGCTCTGATACCCATGTAAGCAAAGGTGAAAAACAAAGATAATTATTGCTATTAACAAAAAGCATAATTCCTAATGGTGGATTACATGATAATTATAAAGAGGCAAAACCATAGAAAAACCTAATTAAGTAAAAAAGACTAAATTACCCCTTTAGCTATATACACAATAGCAAAAACACACTCACACTCCCTTAGATTGGCCATCTAGAGTATGTGGCCAAATGCAAGGTGGTACTTCAAGGCATGCGCCAACTTGTGACAAGCCATTTGGTCACCATGTTGAAAATCAAGAAACTGGAATTTCGACGTACGATAAGAATAAAAAAAACACCAATTCATATAATTTGGACCATTTCTTCAAGAGTATCATAGGGATAAAATGACTCACGAAAATGTTGGAAAATGAAAATAAAAAAGATAAACAAGTTTCAGGGAGAAAAACAATACAACTGACCTGATAGTCTCCAAAGATTGTTGTATGGCTCTAGCTACAACATTCCCTAATAAAACCCTCTTTTGACCAGCTTTGTCAAGAACGATCTCCATCATCCTTCCGAAGGAATCAAGCATAAGAGCCCAATAAGATGAATTTATGTCAAGGGATACATTATGGATAATATTATATATCTGCAACAAGACCATTATAAACAATGTGAGGCTCCACAATGACATTCAAATAAACAAACATGTGTTAACTCAAATTTGCATGTTTCTCTTCAAAATCAAATGCATGCAACTCTGTTCTTAAGAGTAGAAATTCAAACTAAATTTAACGGTTTCAAACTACTACCTCCATTAAATTTATCCCTTCTACTTTCCATTTTCGGAAGTCCCATTCCATATGTTTTAGATTGAACCGTGAAAAAATATCATCACTTCCCCATATAAATTATAGTTATTACCCCCATTATGTCAAGAGACAATTTCAATTACTCAAAAAAAATTTACATAGATAAAGAGCACTTCCGTAAATTTATTAGCAAAGCATGGTTTCCCTTAACATTTGAATGGTCAACTAAGAGAAGGAAACCCCAACAACTTATCTTTTTTGTTCTTGTTAAGGAGGCTCTAAGTAGAATAATCAACGAGACACTGGAGAGTGGAACTATAAGAGGATTTGAGGTTGATGGTAATCGGTCCTACGGAAACTCAATATCCAAGCCTAAAATCCTTCCTTCCTATGACACAATTATCTTTGGTGATGTAAATGAGGAAAAACTCAGACATCTAATGCATGTCTTGAATTGTTATAAGGCTATACCAAGGTTAAAGGTGAATGTGGAAAAGGGTGTGTTCCAAATTGTTTTGAGGCTATATTAAGGTTAAAGGTGAATGCTCCAAAGGGTGACTTGAGCGAGACATGTTAAAGAAGGGCGGTTTATTCATAGGTTAGCAAATTGCTTGGGTTTTTTGGATGGGCTTCCTCTCAAATCAAAAGGTAATAAACTAACTCTTTTTTATATCGGTAAATGAAATTTCGTGACAACCCGCTCCCAAGATGGTTTACAGCAACTTCTATTGGAATCTCACAGCACAGCCCAAAACTATGGTGGAAAATTACTTATGTATTTCGTTGCATTCGTACATATATTGCATACCACCACATCCTCTATCCAATGTGGGTTGGCTAACTTGGGGCGTCATAATCTCAACTTCTTAGCCAAAAACATCCTCACAAAAAAAAAAAAAGAGAGAGAGAGAGAGAAACCACCTTTAATAGGAGTCTCGCCTTCCAAACTCCTCCACTCATGTACTACTCAAAAACACTTATAGAAAGACTTCACACTGAATATTCCCTTATAGCCTCTCCATTTATATAGAATTCACCCCAAACCCACCCTATTGTGACATACAAAATGGAAAAGAAGTCACAGAAAGGACTGAATTGGCCACGCACGATGAATGGATGGAAAGAAAATGTGCTTAAAGACTTCATTCCAAACCTTACTGCTACCCTTTCACAAGACCTCTGCCACAAGAAAGCGACACTTGTGGGTACCACAACCCCCTCTCAAAGATTGATGTTTGCTCCCTATGACCTTTCTCCATAAACTATTCATCTCCAAAGCTAATCTTCACAACCACAATACATCAACGTAGTAATCAAAAAGATACAAACATCAAAATAAAAAATTCTATACAGTTTTTTTTTTTTTAAATGGGTGACAATATTTATAAGACGAGTATTTTGTAGTAATAAAGAGAAAGAATAAATTAATTAAACATCCTTATTTATCGTCTTCTTTTCTGTGTTTACTTGTTTCCTTTCTAATTTCTCAAACTCTGTAATAAATTTAAGATATTTTGGTCATTCTCATATCTTTCTCTGTTCAAAAAATGCAAATAAAAGTGAACAGTATTAGATATTACCAAGATATGTCAAAACAACACACTCAATGTAGATAGCTCCAGTGGCCCCAAAACATTAGAATTTTGGCATTCTCCGTTAGATATATATGTATCTTAATAGTATCTTTACTATTATTCTGTGTGTGTGAGTGTAGGGATGTAATAGTGTGGCATAACTTTTTATTATAAATAAGAGCACTCGGCTATCCTTTTGGATACGGCTTTCTATTACAGTTAACATGGTATCAGAGCCACCCTAACCCTAACCTCCCTCCTCCAGCCACCAGCCACAGTCACTATCAGCCACGCCACAGCCAGCAACAGACCCAGAAACCTGCCACCTTCCTTGGAAAACCCTAACAACAACAGACCACTGAAACCCTAGCCACGAACCCCACCGACCACCAAAACCCTAGCCACGAACCTCTACGACCCTTCTACAGCCACGCCGACCACCGAAACCCTAGCCACGAACCCCGCCGACCACCGAAACCCCAGCCACGAAGCTCTACGACACTTCTACAGCCACGCCGACCACCGAAACCCTAGCCACAAACACCGCCGACCACCGAAACCCAAGCCACGAACCCCAACGACCCTTCACAGCCCTCTGACAGCCTCCTCCAGCACCGGCGACCCTTCAAAGCCCTCCGACAACATCCCCCAGCACCGGCGACCCTGTTTTTCCCTTTTTCCAGCGCCGGCGACCTCTGCTCTCACTCCTTCCGGCGTCGACAGCCCATGTCATCTCACTTTCCAGCATCATTTGTTCTTGCTTAGCACCGATATCACCCTCTGCCGCTTTTCCGGCGACCTTTTTCGGCGGCCAGCAACTGTTCCGGCGACTTTTCCGGCAACCGATAACTTTTCCAGTGACTGTGTGATTCGCGGTTTGAGGGTCTTTCACCGACTGCTTGTTTGAGGGTCTAAGGGCTACTGCAATATTTCTTATTTTATGAAGTTGAGTTGATGGTGTGTTTTCCGATCCGTATATGAATGATTAAAAGTGTGGGTGTGTCATTTGGCTGGGTCTGATATTCTCTCCTTATCTGAGGTCTTCAGGAGGATAAGCAGAGCAGTTAGTCGTGAAGAGTCTCGTATTACCGCTGCTGACCAGGGTGATCATACAGCCCTGGGTGTATCTCGTGG
>JAOTRH010000018.1:15213387-15227162 GCA_034768845.1 Heliamphora exappendiculata | reverse complement strand
TTTTAGGGTAAATAGTGCTAATATAAGATTTTATAGAGTATTTCATGAGTGTTTAAGCATAATTTTATAGTAAACATGAATTACTAAATATGCTTCCTAGGTGAATGTCCAACTAAAAATATCAGACCCGTATCCCATACTTTTATCCAAGTGTCAAGTATCCAACACAGATACTTCATATATTTATAAGAGTCCATGTAATATACAGGCAAATAGCAAGCTACAAAGTAGTTCGTTGTGTGCCTTGCTTGTTAAGGATTTAAAATATCACTGGGGTGTTCAAAATAACAAGGAAAACGCAAGGAACTAGATAAGTGTAAAGGAAATTGCGTGAAAACAAAGAAACTACCATTGCTGAAATAGAGGTACGATGTGAATAGCTTCGTTCTAGGAGTACAAAATGACAAGGTGTGAACAACATAAGTTGGTCAACAATGACAGCTCGTCCCTCACATTTCCTTTTCCAAATGGAAAGAACATTTCAATGGAATAGATCTTCATACTCACATAATCTTACATAATTTTCCATCTTGACAAGAAGCAAAATTATTTGGAAGCAACATTGTTCCGCTCCTCAAGATTAAGTAATAGCCCTCTTATTCAATTTTAGTACAACAGAGACCTGATGTGGATCCTTTCTTTGACAATGCCAAAATGTCAAAGCAGGCTAGCCTGAATATTGCCAATGCACTGATTTTGAGTAAAGCCAAAGCTCAATATGATCCTAAACTTCAGGCTTATCAATGTATAATCATGCATTGACCTACTCAAATGAAGCACAAGTGCATGTGAACTTAGTATTTTTCTTTGGACCTCAAGTTTAAGGACAGGTTTTTCCCCACCTGAAACAAACATGTGTGATTTAGTTGGGCTGAACTTCACGCAGCTAAGAACATCAATCTCATATCCAAGTTTCTATGCTAAGAATTAAAAAAATAAAAAATCTATGTTTATGTTTGTCCACATCAAATAACCTTGTCTAAAATCCTCAACATCGAACCATACTTTCTTATTTTCATGAAGAATGAATCCTGAAGAACTATTAACAACAGGAATATAACTATTCTCGGTGTAGAAGATAAAGAACAAAATTAAACAAGTCAGCGATTACATAAATACTAAGAATATGAAACTAAGATTGCACAATTACTTACTATCTTTGTCCTTTGCACTGGAGCCATTCAAAGAAGTACAAACCGCTTCAGAGTTTTTACCTGATGTAAACAGAAGTTCATTCAGATTCAGCCATAGGCAGTGAAACGCAAATTTGACAGGGAACTAAAATTCATATGAAATGAAAACCTATATGTTTTTGTTCCTGTGAAAATATTGGGACTTAAAAAGGAAGAAGAATTTTACACCACTCGAGTTCAGAAATAAAGAGGTGGTACAAAGAAAGCATACAATCCATAAATATAAATGCAAAGTATCAGGTTTGAAACACAATATCCTTTAAGATTGCGTCGAGGAACTACCAAAGCATTATACGGGGAACTGGGGGAGGAATTTAAGGCAGAAAAGAATCCAGAAGTCAGCAACATGCCAATTTAAGTCAACATAGGGGCTCACCTTAATTGAGGAACGAGATTGTCAAAACATATAAACCTAAAAAAGATACATTACAGACGAAGAAAAATTCAGAAATACTCAAATCAATTGAGTAAGCTGTCAGAGCTAGAATGAGCTAGAATTAGCTCCTGGAGGTAGGTGGAAAACATCTTCGGCATCTGGAAGATTTGTCTGAGTATTGGGATATTTCTACAGCATTATTGAAACACTATACAGGCCTCCATTGTACAACAGATATAATCGAAAAAGGGGCTCTGCGGGAGCTTGGTAGTGTTAATATTTCTGTTAGAAATAGCAGATTTGCTTCATTAAAGTTGTCCGCTATTATTTATTTTCCCATTAGTCTTAGCAGTAGTAATTTAGTTCCTTCTCTGTTGGGTGTTTTCTGCCTTTGCAATTTTTTCTGGCTGTAGTAATTGTTGGGGAGTATGATTCCTTTTGTCCTGTGATTTTTGTTTCTCTTTCAAAAAATACTTAACCCCGATAGAAAACCCCGAAACAGCTACCAGTTACAAGATTAATTTACAAGCAGAATAACTTGTTGTCATTTAATTTGACGCATTGACCATTGATCAGATACCTAATTGAGCATTAAAGCACACCAGATCCAAAATACAAGAAGAATTTACCACTCTCATATGCTGGAGTAGATGTGTCCTTCATTGGAAATGATTTGTTCGCATTTGTTCGTGGAGGCCAGTGGTCCAAGGGCCGAATAACAAGAGCTCTAGGATTCTCCCGGGGAATGAAAAGAGCATCTGCCTTGGGTGTGCTGGGTGTTTCTTCATCACCACTGAAAAATGGCACCTGCATATCAAGATAAAAGGGTTTCTATTTAAAAACCTTCAAAGTGCTAAACTTTATTTTATTTTATTTTTTATTTTATTATTTTTTGGGAGGGGAGGGGGGGGAGGGGACTGGTTCCACATAAAAACCAAATTGATAGTTGACAAAAACCCACTATAGGGATCAACATGAAATCCATTTGAAAAGAGATACTAAGTTTCCCCAGGAGAATAATCATCACCTTCGGACCATCATTCTTAGGGTGATATTTCCTTGCAGGCAACCTAATCCTCCTTTGAGAAAGATGTCGAGAAGTCAACAAAGATGATATTCTAACAGCAGCAGGTTTTTCAACAACCTGTTTAGAAGACTATGTCACAAAATGCACATGATAAATTATTCTTGATAAGAAAGCTTGCTTTCATAAATAGGATTAAGGGAATGCCACCTGTATAAGATGGGAAAACCTCATACAAAAGGGGGAGGAAGCATATGCACATGATAAATCTCATTCTTATTCTTCAACAACGAATTTCAGACATAGTAACTACAATTACAAACAGAATATATTAATAAAATTGAACTTCCAAATTGAACCAAGTGGCCTTTGGCCCAATGGTATGGGTGTTAACCCTCCCAAAGAGGAGGTGGTGAGTTCAAACTTTGCCAAGTGTAAGGTAAGAGTGGGGGTGTGTGTATTTTTTCCGTTTAAAAAAATTATATTGAAACAAAGTTCTGCTAAACTAGAGTATAAATGAGTACAAATCATACTTTTTTGTTGCTTTACTTTTATTTCTTATTTGGCTAGACAGGGAAAGTCATTCTTACAGGTAAACTAGCAATTCCATATTGAATAGAAGGTGCAGTCCCTGAACGGCCAATTGACATCTGTGGCATTGCAGGTAGAGTTCCAAAAGGATTTGTAACAGAGAGTGGTGGTGCAACTGCAGAGCTCTGAGCAGTAGATCTGGTACAAACACAACGAACCAGAGTCAAAGAAAGGTCAAAAAGAATAAAAATAGAAATTGATGCACAATAAAGCAAAAGGTCACAATATGCAATAACCTGAGAGGTGGACCAAAAAGTTAATAAGCAAATGTCAGGTAAAATTGCCCGCTCATAAAACTAAGTTATTTCAAACACAGCAACCACATAACATAATGCACATGAGAATCAGGCCATCCTAGGTCCTTCAGATGATCATTTGTGTGCAAATGAATAAATGAAATTGTCCAAGACCGAAAAAAAAAGAAACAGAAAAGGTCGGTGGAACATACAAGTTTCCAAAAGTACTCTGACCAAAAATGCTTGGCATGCCTCCAAAGCCACTTGTACCAGCTATTAAGGCACCAAAGAAGGGGGAGGAAAAGATATTCAGCTATGAAACTGCAGAAAATTTACAGAAAATGAAGTAAAAGAGCAATCATACACTGTACCTGATTGTGCTTGACCAAAGTTGCCAAACCCCAATGAACCAGTTGTCTGTGCAGGTTGAGCAGACTGAAAAGGTGTTGAGAGTGAGGGCTGGAAAAGAAACGAAAGAAAACTGATATAATGATTTGAAAATACCAACACATTCACATATTAAAGTTCAAAACTTGGCCATTTTTTGAATCCAAATTTATCATGCCCACGGGAGATTCCTAGGTCTCAACACTTTCACCCCAACAACATCAGATAAAGATGAACACAGTGAAATTTAATTCAAGAATTTCAAGTGTGCCTTACAGCTGTTTGACCAAATCCGAGAGGATTGCTGGTAGATAGCAGTGATGGAGTGCTTGAGAATAGGTTGCCCCCAAACCCAGTAGAAGGTGTATTAAATAAACTTGATTGACCAAAGGCTGGGTTACTCTGTCCAAATGAAGGTGCGGTCTGTATAAAGAGTGAATTTGTCTGTCCAAGTGAAGGCGTAGTTGACTGGAATAGTGGGGATGATTGAGTGTTAGCAAAACTTAACCCAGAACCAAATGCTACAGCTGTTGCTGGAGCTAATGCAGAACCAAAAATAGATGTTGACGATCCAAAAGCAGATGAGCTTGATGAACCAAAAAACGATGGCGAGGTACTGGATCCAAATGCAGTGGCCGATGCACCAAATATGGAAGTTGCTGCAGATGAAGTTGGTCCAAAAGGATTGGAAGTGGACAAAGCACCAAAGGGTAAAGAACTCTGGGCAGGAGTGGAGGAGGGTGCAAAGCCTGTAGTACCAAAGGCTGGAGTTTTTGGAGCAAATGGGTTGGAAGATGTTGAAGATGAAAATGGATTCAAAGATGACTGACCAAATGCCAATGAAGAAGCAAAAGGGTTTGACTGCGCATTAGTAGCACCGAATCCAATTGCAACAGCAGACTGACCAGCAGGAGCTGGTCCTCCTGAAATTGAATAAAAGAATTAATCAATGACATGAAATATGAAACAAGCTGCATTGTGATTTTAACAAATTTTAGTTTTATTTTAAAAGAAAAGACGAGGAAAGAAAAAAAAGATTACCTTTATCTCCTAACTGATAGTCTTCCCATCTCAGTTCTTCATGGCTTTTGTCTTTGTAGACTGGCATGGCTGATATTGACTCCAGCTTTCCAGCAGGCTGTGTACCACTGCCGCTATCTAACTCAGCTGTTGGTGTGTAAGCAGCTATCCTACTTCCCCCACGTTGACCCCCAAAAGTAGATTGACCAAAGCCAGAGCCTCCAAATGTTGGAGTTGTAGCCTGAGCCCCTGCACGAAGTTCATCACAAAATGAAGTTTCAGCATAAGCATTGAAAAGCACAAACTACAAGCTACTAAAATCCTTATATTCTAACAAGAAAAGCTTTTCCAGAAATCCATTTGAAGTCCAAAATGTGCCCATCCATATGCATTAGAAATAACTCACCAAATGGAGAACTCTGAGCTCCAAAGGGTGATGATGTAGTAGTAAATGGGCTGCTGCCAAAAGCAGAAGTTGACTGGCTAAATGCTGGGTTGGAACCAAAACTAAAGGATGGAGCACTAGAAGCACCAAAAGCAGTAGTAGTAGAAGCACCAAATGCTGGAGTGCTTGATGCCCCAAATGTTCCCCCAGAACCAAATACAGGCGCACTTGAGACACCAAATGCAGTGCCTGTGCTACCAAATGTCGGACTTGCTGTGGAACCAAAAGCTGGGGAACTTGTAGCACCAAAAGCTGGGGAACTTGTAGCACCAAAAGCTGGGGAACTTGTAGCAGCACCAAAAGCTGGGGAACTTGTAACACCAAAGGCAGGTGTGCTAGTTGACCCAAAGGCTGGGGTGCTAGAAGTGCCAAATGCAGTTTGACTTGATGCACTAAAAGGTGTAGAAGAACCAAATAAGCTGCTCCCAAATGCCGGCTGTGATTGTTGGAATGCGCTCCCAAAAGGATTTGTTTGGGTAGTACTTGACCCAAAGCCACCAAAAACTGGTTTCTGCCCAAAAACAGAAGAACCTAGGTTTCCATAATAAATATAGAAATGAAAACAAGTAGTCAGTTCAAAATAAATACAGGATGAGTCAACAAAATAAAAAATACAGCATGCAAATAATTGAAAAGTAGAAAACTTAAATATGTCTCTTACATTACCAGACAATCTGCAACCCAAGAATTATTTGATGGTTGGTCCCGTTTGACAGTGTTTTATATTTGCTGTTTTCTATTTTTGTTTCAAAAATTATATGAACTGTAAACAGAAACATGTGTAACAACTAATTTTGCTTTCAGAACAATGAAAACAATTTTCAAAGTTTACTAAATTCTAGGAAACAAAAAATGAGTTTTCACTTATTCTGTAAATTAACTTCTCGTTCTCTCCTCCCTTTCTCTCCCACTTTCGACCACCTCCACCACTTGCTACGACAACACACCTCTTACCACCCCCCACCCCCCGACCACCACCTCCAACAAACACATCTACCCCTGGTCACCACCTCCAGCACCCACCTCTGGAAAGAAACCTCCGGCCACCACCTCTGGAAAACACCTCTAACTACTATCTCGAGCCAGCCACCCACTAGTCATCACCTCACGCCTCCTTTGCCGACTTGGTGCCACCACCTCCTGCCATGATTTTCGGTGATTCTTCCTAGCTCCATTCACCACCTCCGATGTCAGCAACCATCTTTGGCCACTCACTCTACCTTTGGACGCCCCAACCTTCACCACCATTGGCCTCTACTCCAGCCCCCATAGACATCCCTCCCATCGTGGCCCCCTATGACCACCCCTAACTTGTTTCAAATAAGATTTTACAAAAATATGCATGCGTCAAACATGTTAATGTGGGTGTCACATTGAGCATTTGCCGGTTAGGTATTTGGGTCTTTCTTTGGGCGACAGTCGTAGAACGAAATTTTTTTGGGCTCCAATGTTATATAAAATCGGTAGGAGGCTAGAGGGGTAGAAAATAACTTTGCTCTCTAGAGGGGGAGGTACACTTTGGTCAATCAGTGTTAAATAGTATGTCCATCTACCATTTGTCTTTGTTTAAGGTACTGATTTAGAGTTGTAAAAAAGATCAAACGCTTATGAGGGATCTTCTTTACGAAAGTAGGGATGAGAGTAAACAGGACCAACTTGGTTAAACTGAGAAAAAAATTTCAAAATCTAAAAAAAAAAGGAGGGGGTGGGGATTGGGGATTGGTAATACTGTACGGGGAACGTTGCTGTCCTTGGTAAATGATTATGGAGTTCAGATTTCCCACCGAGAGAACTTCAGTTTAACACTTGCTTATTAAGAATAAATCTGAGGAGCAAGCTAATGGTTGGGATATTTTTTTGTGGTTAAAAGTGGCTCCTTGGAATGCTATCTATAACATTCTTCCTTCCCTAATGAGAGGCTTTAGGAGATTAAGGTCCCCCCTTTAGATTCTCCACCCATCTGCGGAAAGTTTCCATATCCATCTCCTCCGGGATCTCAAGATCACTCATAATGAGATTCGCTGCCTCATTATAAAGTTCCTCATTTGCTTTAGAGGAAAAGGACATCAGTCCTTTTTCTAACTGACGGACAATTTCTTTTTTTATTTCGAATTGAATTTTTGTCAGTTTGTCTTGATCGGGAGTGGGGTTTTGGTTCTCAAGGTTAGCTCCGTAACTTCCGTTAAAGGGGGATAATGGTGAGAGTGTTCATTCAGTGAGGATCCGAGGATGGATGCCTCGTTCGATATTTTATTCCCTCGCCTAATCGTTTGGTCGAATCTCGTAATCTATCTATTGCTTCTATTGCTTGTACTCGTTTGGTTCTAATTTCTTGAAAGTTCATTTTATTTCCTCGCCTAATTGGTTGATCCCCTTTTTTATTCATTTGTATTCCCTTTCCCAATAAGTTGATCCCCTATTTTCTGCAAGGATATCGATGGAAATGTCGTCCTTGCTTGCTAATATCGATAATTGTTCTTTAAGAGGTATCGAAAAATATTAAAGAATTTGATCTCTCCATTCCACGGGTGTCTTCTTTTGCAAATCCTTTTTTTGATAAAAATCATTGATAATCCTGGTGTTACTTCTTTTCCTTATCATAAGAAAATTTAGAAAGTCGCAGGCCTCTTAGGGCAAAGATATTTATGTGGTTTTTGACCCATAGAAGTTTCATAACTAACGACGTGTTGTAAAAGATGAGACCAAATAACTATTTTTGCTCTTAGTGGTGTGTCTTGTTCTAGGAGGAAGATAAATTCTCGGACCACCAATTTTTGCATTGTTCGGTGGCATTGTTTCTTTGGAAAATGCTATTTCAAATCGTGGATTCTTGTTGGGAGGCACTGGCAAATTGCCTACAAATTATCTTTGATTGATTTTAGGGGCTTCAAATCAAACAAGAAGCCAAAACTTTGTGGCATTCCATCTTTTTCTCAATTTTTTGGGTTATTTGGTAGGAGAGCAATGCACGGATCTTTGAGGAAACGAGCGCGAACATCACTTCTATATGGGATAGAGCGTGTTGTTTATCATCCTTTTTCTCCGCCTTTAAGGGAATTACTTCATTCTTTATTTATAGGGATTGGAGGGCGGTGTATGATTTATTGTAGCTGGACATTGGTCTCTTTTCGTTTTTGTTCTCTTGGAGGACTTCTCGTCCCTTATCTTTTTGTACTATTATACTTAAAGTAATACGTATTCTTATTAATAATCAAATGTGTATATACATATATATACACACACACACACACACACTAGGCATTACCCGTGCCTAAAGGTACTATCACTATTTTTTTGTTTAGATTAGTCGTGCATTTTAATAATTTTTCTAAAACATTATATTACTATGAATAATTCATACTAAAAAACACTAAATCGGAAAAAAAAATAAAATACATAGATAAATATTCTAAGTATTAAACTTTAAAAAAAATTTAAAATTTTTTTCCTCTTTTTCAGATAATCTAATGGTTTGACCGTTTACCAAATAACCTTGTAATAAAATCAATCAACGCAATATACACATACTCTGCTTAGATCCAACAACAAAGCCACAACTCAATTAAGCCCATCCTAACTTCTCATACATACATTTAAAATCTCCAATTTGAAATCAATAACATAAACAAAAAAAATTTTAAAAATAATTATTCCAAGTATTAAACTTTTAAAAAAAAATAACAGAGTTTTTCTTGTTTTTCGAATAATCCAACGGTTTAACCGTTTACCAAATAATCTGTAATAAAATCAAGCAATACAATATACACAAACTCTACCTGGATCCCAATAACAAAACCACAACTCAAATAAAATCATTCTAACTTCTCACAATTACATTTAAAACCTTCAGTTTCAAATCAATAATATAAACCAATCAAAATATATATGTTTCTAAAATTGTATATGTTTCACAAAAATCAGATTATGCAATTCAGCAAGTCTTCATTGGCCATTTACATCTTCAAATCTTCTCTTCATCACTTTCCAAAATGTATATATTTCAACACACATGTACTTCGGCCAAAGAGTAAATTGAGGAATGTACACAACCACCTATATATATATATATATATATATATATGAAAGCAAGAAACTGCAATGAATCAATCTAAAACATTCGAACGAAATAAGTAAATGCATGACTCGTGCCTAAATGCACTTCCAACATTTTTTTTAGACAACACACCTACAAAAGTCAATTATAAAAATATTACCGTGTTCAACATAAACAAAAATATCTACGTCAAAATAGGACAACCTTCAATAAAAAAATATTTATAAATTAGTATTATATTTGGGTAACCCTTTCACTTTATCAAATTTGAGTACCTTTACTCAACACACTAATCACAATCAAAGCGATCTTTTCACTTTATCAAATTTGAGTACCTTTACTCAACACACTAATCGCAATCAAAGCGAACTTTTGACAAATAGCAAGAATAATGTTTAAAAAGCCTTATAATTTAGGAAAACTCAATCATCATAAAATCACCCGAGCCGAAAGGCACTTTCAATAAAATTTTAACATAATTTAACCCACAATATAAGCCAATCACGCAGAATCCAAATATTTTCAAGAAAGTAAACTTTTGATAAATAGCAAGAATAATGTTAAAGAAAGCCTTATAATTTAGGAAAATCCAATCATCATAGTGTTATCCGTGCCTAGAGGCACTCTCAATAAAATTTCAACATAATTTAACCTACAATATAAGCTAATCATGCACATTCCAAATATTTTCAACACAAAATGAATCCAACTAAAATCAACCACCCCTACCTCTCGAAATATAATTTTTAATTTTTTTTCATATTAGCCCCATCCCAGTTCTTTCAATAAGTGAATTTAAGGGGAAAACAAAAAATAAAACTCTTGATATAAATATACCATGAAACAAATTCTTCAATATCTAACTTCTAGAAAGAAAATAAAAAACTCTAGGAATCTAAAATTTCCAACAACAAAAATTAATTTTAGAACAAACAATTTCACCATATAAGCATCAAGAAGAAACATATTTTAGAACAGAAATTTATGTCAAGAAAGGATCAGCCAGTGACCAAACACAAAATAAATAATAAAAAAAAAACATCCCCTCATTTAGGATCAATGACCAAATGCAAAATAAAGACCAATGTGACCAAATTCAAAATTCTAACCAAGAATGGTGATGAACTCAACTAAAATAATTTGATTCAAATATAACCAACTAATACAATTTGAAGCAAATTAAAACGACCACCCTGCTACTGACCAACTTCAAAGCTACACAGTAGTTCCATTTTTCCATTTCATTAATCAACTACGTAGACATGACGACTTTTCCAGCAAATATAATTTAGTTGATATCCTGAAATTAATTGATTTCCTAAAAAAAGGCGCAAAATAACAAAAAAATAATTTCAAATTAAAATAAGCATATTCGAATGGCAATGAAAGGGGAACATCAAGTACTTCCAATATTAACTGCAAATGCGAAGTAAGAATATCATAAAGAATTCAACAACAAAAGATTGAGAACAAAAAAATATCAACTTGAAATTCAGAGATAATAATTGTGTTGAAATATGAACTGGAATGAATGCCACATCCTATTACTCTCAAAACCTGGAAAAGGAAAATGAAGGCATTAAACCCTCAAAAAAGGGGGGGTGGGGAGACATGAGGCACTTCTAAGATTTATGTCTTTCTTGCTTAGGAATCTATTTTCTCTAGCTCACAAATTTATTCTCTCATTCGAAGAGCAGAACATGATAAGATACATTGAATGCAAAAGAATGCCAATTCTCATGCAAATGCAAGGGGAAAAGATTCTAATGGTCGGAAAGAAATAAAACAACTTCAGATTCATTGCAAAATAATAATCAATTAAAGAAAATGTGTTCATGCGGTTCATGGCACTGAGAAGAAAATTTGATTTAAGCTTTTCATTCCCATTTTAATCCTTCAATTCCCATTTTCTTTCTCACATAAAAAAACTTTGTCACAATCTATTTAGAATAGAAAGTGCCTTTGCTGCAATGGATTAAAAGTACTCTAAAATCAGAACCATTCACAAAGCATTAAGCATTATTGAACCGCACTATCAGTGTTCACCTTTTCAATCACAGGGGCTAGGAGAGTTAGACCAGGCCAAGCCTCAATTGTAACAGCCCATATATTAACCCTCCAATCTGTGAAAACATAATCATATTTGACAGCCCAAGACATATTTTACTATTGGCAAGTTACAACCAGAATAATGAAATTAAGCATTCTTGGCATTCAAGTTGGTTATTTGGAGTAATGATTGAGAATTTCCTACCTACTGTACAAATATGTAATAAATTCATTGTAACAGTTCAACTTTTATAGACCCAAAATTCATAAATTCAGAATAAAAGTTCTTTTGCCCACCTGCAAACTGTCTTTATAGAACAACATTACCAGAAATAAAATAAAAAATCAAAAGTTGAACAATGTGAACTAAAATTACCAGAAATCAAAAATGTTTGTAGTGATCACAACACAATGAGAACTAACATTATGAAAAAATGTTTTCAACACCAAAAATGTTTACTAACACGGTACCAAAAAAAAAATTCAAAAGTTTCTAGTGGTCACGACACAATGTGAACTAACATTACCAGAAATTAAAAAAAAAAGACAAAAATCAATCTGAACACCATTTTGCCCAGAAATCAGTCTGAACAACATGCAATAAAGTTTTTATGAAACAAACTAATAAAAAACTTCTTATCAATAAATTCCAAGGAACAAAAGGCAAACATCACCTTGGCTGATGAGAGAGAGAGTCTGATAGTATTTTCCCTTAACTCAGAACATAGTTCGTAGAGAAATGCTAAAGTTGTGTACAAATGCTGATAAAATAGCTCTGAGTACATTTTAGGGTACACAAATGCTCAACTACATTTTAGGGTACACAAATGCTCAACTGGGCAGATCACCATTGAACATAAAGCAACATCTAAGACAACAACATGATAGACATCATATGTGAAGAAAAATTAGAAAATACACTTAAGCCTAAATATTAGAAAATACACTGGGCAGATCACCGTTGAGGTGGGTTACAAAAAGCCAAAATATGAATTCTAAATATTTAGATGTGAAGAAAATCAATGAATCAACAAAAGACAACCAAGAAAAAAATAGATCAAACAAAACACAACTCAAAGAAAGAGATGAAAAGAAACGAATCGTCGTTAATTCGGTGGATCCAAGCATTGAGATGGAAAGCAAAATTAGAAAATACATTTAAACCTATTAATATATTTTATCAAAAGAACATAAATAATGTTGAACAAAAAGAACAAACAAATTAAGCCTATTAAACAAATAGAGTTAGGGCAAAACCATGAAAAAGAAAAAGAAAACCCGATCCAGTTGCCATTATAGGATTCCCATATGACAAAATAAGTAATTCCCTTACTTTAACTGAGAAATTATTTATATTTTCTTTTAAAAAATCAAGTCTTATTTACTAATTATTGATGTCTGTGAGCAAAAGCTCCTATCATCACAGAGGGAAGCACTCCATTCGATGGCTTCTGCAATCTGACATTAGTAGCGTTTCAAGCCTTACTTTCTAGATCCACCTTACCTTACTCACTTGGTTGGATTGTGAAAATATGATTTCTAACATGCGATACATACAAAGAGATAGATTTCGATTCAGCATAAAATAAAAAAATCAATCAGCGAAAAACAAAAATGATAGAAAAATATGATCTCCAACGAAAACACATACATGAGATACACATAGAGAAAGAGGGTTTTCGAATAAGATGAGAAAACACAAACTAGAGAGAGAGAGAGAGAACAAATGAGAACAAACACTGGCAATAGCTCCGGCAGGACTTCTAGGCGTACTTGCAGTAGCGGTGGACGGAATCTCCGCAACGAATTTGCGGTGGCAATAGACCAGACGGTGTTGAGGCAGGAAGCAGTAGAAGGCGAACTGAACCTAATCCCTTATTAAAAACAGGGCGGTGGTGAGAGATCGGAGCGGCGATGGTGAGAGAGAGAGAGATCGGAGCGGCGGTGGTGAGAGAGAGAATCGGAGAGTGCGAGCGAGAGTCCAAGAGGTGACTTCGGATAGAGAGGGGTGAGAGTGAGAAGCGAGAGTGAGAGAGAGAAGCCGAATCGAGAGTGAGAGAGAGTGAGAAGCCGAATTGAGAAGCCATCATCAGATCGTCAGAGGTGCCGAGGTCAATAAGGCGACTTCGGCGGCGGTGTCAAAGGTGCCGAGCTCAGAGACCTTCGCTTCCTTCTCGCGCTCCCGTCTCAGATCTCCTCTCTGTTGAAGCCTCCCCCACCATTGGATGCCAGAGAAAATGTGCCGCTGAAGCTTCCCCCGTTGGATGTAGGAAGCGAAGGTCTCTAGAGGTGTATAACACAATGGACCCCTCTCAGCCATTGGATTATTTGGATTGGAAGCAAGAGAACCGTTGGATTCCATACATGTCCCATCAAAATCCTTCTAACTTGTTATATATA
>JAOTRH010000018.1:15202162-15213287 GCA_034768845.1 Heliamphora exappendiculata | reverse complement strand
TATATATAGGTATATGTATCTTCATGAGTGAAGGCCAACTCCCAACAGTACCACTCATCAAGACTTCATGTATCGATCGACGCGTAAAGTGATTTTGAACTTTATGTATTGTTAATTATCAAAGTATAAGTCAATACTATTTAATATCAGTCAATACCCAATCGTTTCACCGAAATTGGTATTAATGTTTTGAAATCTGCTATTACATACATGATCATATTATCAATACTGATATCCATACAATAATTTGAAACTCTGGTAAGTGTATATATACAGGAAATTATAGGATGAGCCACACTTAAACTAGATATCTATGGAGTTTCAATTTTTAACTTATCGATCTTTACAGGCCTCAATCGGTGCGGTAAGAGTTGCAGACTGAGATGGATGAATTACCTAAGACCCAATATCAAGAGAGGAAACATAACAGACCAAGAAGAAGACTTGATTCTTAGGCTTCATAAACTCTTAGGAAACAGGTAATAATTAATGAGTTGTAAGATTATTTAAAAATTCTTTTGAAGTCCGACCAATTTTTAAATTACATTTGAAAGTCTTGATAATAATTATAATTTGGTTTGGTTCGATTGGATTTATTTGATGTTTCTGTAGGTGGTCTTTGATTGCCGGGAGACTACCTGGTCGAACAGATAATGAGATCAAAAACTACTGGAATTCTCATTTGAGCAAGAAAATAAAGCAGGTGGAGAAACGATCAAGCGAAGATTCAAGAAGAGAGGGATCCAAGATTAAGAGAAGAAGAACGGTGCTGATAGAGAAGGCCAATGAGGAGGTGAAAGGAGAGGAGGACAGCACCTCTATTAATGGCCGCCGGGACTCCATTGTCAACTTCGATCATGATGATTTCTTTGATTTCTCCAACGAGAGTCCCTTGACTTTAGAGTGGGTTAACAAATTCCTTGAACTTGACAACGACTTTTGCGAACTGTCATGAAAGTTGTGGACTTTGTGATCTCCAGTTCGTGTCTTGGTGCATCCCACGGACATCAAGTTAAAGTTAAGGATTGATGCATTATTGATCACCACTTTTTCTGCACGACGGCTACATGTTTTTCCTTTCATTTTTTGGGGGTTTTGCATAGGGGCGGGTATAGTGTTTGTGTTATTTTCGTGTCGTGTTAAATTGAATTCGAGTCAGAAATTATTTTCACTCTGTTTATTAAACATGTTATTAGGTGGTATCATTTTTAACTTTATATCAAAAAATAATTAACTTTAACTCTCTAATTTCGTATATAATTCGAGTCAAATTTACATATGATGTCAAAAATTAATTCACACCCCTAGTTTTGCATGTTAAACTAAAAAGAGTAGAAAAACTCAAAGGAGTGGTGTAGTGGTCAAAACTTAAATTTGAAAGTTTGCTTGTTTGAAGTTTTCGCGTTTAAAGTCTTCTAAGCACTATATATACTTTAGAATTAGCCTATACGAAATTTTGTCTCAACAAACTCTTAGTTAATAGATGGTGAGATGAGTTACTTAACTCTTAGATTTAATCGAAGTACACGTAAATTGGTCTAAACACATTAAAATATTAAAAATTCAAAGGCAAAAAATAATATCGTTCACCCGACCACTTATAAAATGAGTAAGTAATACTCATTTATTTGGTGATTTAAACTGAAAGTTCACTATATATCGAATTTATAACGAATTCTACCGTTTGAATCACTGTCTATTTATAATGGAGTTCATAATTAGAATGAATAAAAGAATAAATTTTTTTTATTAAAAAAAATTTATTATGATTTTCACCTAGCTCACACTCCCAACTAGATGCAATTGAGCTAGGATTGGGAGCATTCAAGTAGCCAGTGCAGCTTTTGGCTTGTAGTTCACAGGGGACGAGAGAGATTCACTTTTTTTTTTGGGGCGGATGAAATATTGAGGTGGTGGAATGTGTTGAAATGTAAAGATACCCACGAGAGCAACGACAATATATTGCGAAAAATAAGCAAAAATAATTTGTTGTGTAAAGTAAAAATGAAAAATCAAATTGTGACATATGATAAACTATAAAAATAGATATTAAAAAAAAAGAACAGATTACATAACAATACTGTCAGTACTGTAGAAACAAGAAAAATAGAAACTAGTAATACTAATAATTAAAGAACCTGTTACAAGTAATAAGGATAGACTGAGACTCATGCTCAACACGATGTCCTTAAGACGAAATTATCCTCACTACGGTGCTTCGAGGTAGTAGCAAGCGTCTTCCAAGATACAACAATCTTCAAGAATCAGAAGTAGTACATCAATCTGATTCTCCGGCGAACTTAAACTGTGGTGGAGACTCTCTCTTTTACAATGGCAAAAATGCATAAATGCAATAACTGAAGCACGAAAGAGAAGGAAAAATAATTTTAGAATTTTGTGTGTGTCAAAACATGCAAAGAACAACCTTTAAATAGGCTCCAAAGGTGACTGCTTGATTTGACCAAACAGGTATGAAATCGGTTCGGCTTGGCGGTTGAACCGCCCAACAAGCTCGAACCCGTTTCAGACTCCAACGGTCCGTTCTAACTTCTAACTGTCAGCAACGGACTAAAACGGTAACAGAATTTTGAATTAATTTAAATAATTAAATCATTAAAAATTAGGAATTTAAATAAATAATTTTTTTCCAAAAAGATAAGACTTGACCCGACCCCACCCTAAGCTCGAGCTGGCCTGGCCGATCGATCGATCGGTCGGACGGATAGGCGACGCATGCGCGCGTGTGGTTGGGTTGGACTCGAACCCACACTTAGGTAGGTTCTCCCCTATCCACAAAACTTAGTACACATTGGATCCTAAACCCAAATTCCAACTTGAATCTTATATGCCTCTTACATTTTATCTCCCAAGTAATGTGAGATTGGGTCTAGTTATCAATCTTTTTGTTAATTTTAATGGCATATTTTTGAATTCAATTTTTCATTCACCCGTTAATATTTTTGAACGCCTCAAAATTCATAATTAAACTACTCATGAAGAGGAACATATTAGGACTTGAAATCATAAAAAAAGATTAATCCTATCTAAAGTTATTTAATTTCAAAGTTAGTTAAAATCATGTTCCACCAAGTTTAAAACCTACAAAATTTCTAACAATCCCCCACATAAATGGAATTTGACGAAAAAAATGCAACAAGCTGCAGACGCAAAGAGAATTCAATAAAAGAAAATTTCTTTATAGAATAGGTAACTTTTGATTTTGAACATTCCCTCGTAAGAAACTATCGCACTTACTGGCTAATTAGTGAACATGATATCTTGAACTGTTCAGCCATTTATGTAAGTCAAGGCAATAGAGTTCACACAGAATCTTTCTAACACAGCTTGGTTCTCACGGTTGTGTTCATCTCGGTCCTAAACATGCCTGGTCATTCATGAGTGCTCCAAAGAATTTGGCCTTAACAACTCTCATAGAACTGACCTAATTTACACTCATATAAGTAATTCTTATTAAGAGTATCCTATCATATCCCACTTGGATATCTAAGGTTTAAGAATCATTAAAAGCATAAATTATCCTTAATCACACTGCAGACTTCACTATTTCATCATAAAAATGGGTATGAGTTAATCTCTCTAGTAATTCCCATAGAGTCACGCATAATTTGGTTGTCTCAATGAACCTAGATTTTGGGATCTCTAGTCAGCTAGATTGGGTTGACATTAAGGTGTCTCATTGGTAATAGGTTTTAGTCCCATTCCCCTTGATGAACAATTTACATGCACTTTGGTGAAACATTTGGTTAAAACATCTGCGATATTATCTTTTGACCTTATGTAATCAATGGATATAATTTCACTTGAGAGCAGTTATTTAATAGTATTGTGTCTATGACGTATATGTCATGACTTACCATTGTACAAATTACTTTGTGCCCTTCCAATTGTAGATTAACTATCACAATGAATGCAAATTGCTGGTATAGGTTTAGGCCACACTGGAATATTTTCTAAGATATGGCGTAGCCATTCTGCTTCTTTCTCAGCTTTATCTAAAGTTATGAACTCAGCTACTATTGTTGACCTAGTGATGCACGTCTGTTTAGAAGATTTTCAAGACACAACTGCACCTCCAAGAGTAAAGACATATCTACTTGTAGATTTTGAGACTTTTGTATCAGATATCCAGTTGGCATCACAATTGCCTTCTAGAACAACTAGATATCTGGTATAACACAATCTGTAGTTACGGGTGTATCTTAAATATCTAAGAACGCGAACTATAACCTTTCAGTGGTCTGCCCCTGGGTTATTTACGTATCTACTTAATTTACTCACTGCATACGCTACATTCGATCGTGTGCAGTTTATTAAGTACATTAGAGTCCCAATAACCCTGTAATATTCCAGTTGAGATATGTTTTTGCCTGTATTTTCTGGATAGATGTAGATTTATATCTACCGGCGTTCTTGCTGGACAGTCATCATCCTTAGAGAATTTACCAAGTATTTTTTCAATATAATGCAATTGAAACAAAGCATATCCTTCAGATATTTTAGAAATTGTCATTCCTAAAATAACTGTACCACTCCCAAATCTTTTATGTTAAACTGTTTGTTCAACATTTTCTTAGTAGATTTGATCATTTGATCGTTACTACCTATGATGAGCATGTCATTAATATAAAGATAAACGATGATATATCTTTTGTCTATGCTCTTAACATAGGCACACTTATCACATTCGTTTGTCTTAAAATCATTTGACATCATAGTGTTATCAAATTTTTCATGTCATTACTTTGGTGCTTATTTTAAACCATAAAGAGATTTGATGAGCTTACAAACTTTGTTCTCTTATCTAGGAACATCAAACTCTTTCGGTTGTTTTATGTAAATCTCTTCATTTAATTCATCATTAAAAAATGATGTATTTACATCCATTTGATGTATATTTAGATTAAATAATGCAACTATGGAAAGTAGCATACGTATAGACGTTATTCTTATAACTGGTGAATATGTGTCAAAATAATCAAGACCTTCTTTTTGTTTGTATTCTTTGACCACAAGTTTTGCTTTGTACTTGTCAATTGATTCATTCGCTTTCATCTTTCTCTTGAATATCCATTTATATCTAAGCGGTTTACAACCGGATGGAAGATCCACCAACTTTTATGTACAATTCTGAAAGATGGACTCAATCTCGCTGTTCACAGTCTCTTTCTATAAAAGGGATTCAGCATTGGACAACACCTCCTTATAAGTTCGAGACTCATTTTCTAACAAATATGTTGAAAAATTTTGACCAAAAGATTTGAATATCCTAGCTCATTTACTACATCTAGGTTCTTCACCCTCTTCTTCTTGGTCTTCATCATGATTACTATTTCGAGCAGTGTCATAAGCTCTATTTACAAAACTAGTCCCTTCTCTAGATTTACAAGAAAATATATGTTCAAAGAACACCGCATTCCTTGACTCAATAATAATATTAACTGTTGGCCTAAACAATGTTTTAACATCCATTTTGATGATGAAAAACAAAATGTTCTAGTTGTGCAATTAAGTGAGTTTACAGAAGTTCAACGTTACGCACAATTGAGAACGCAAAATGGAAGTCATGAAGCATGAAGATAATATTCAAGTGGCTAAGATTCATGGAGCATGAGAAATCCAAGAAGAAAAAAGAAAGATTTGAAGAACTCGAATAATTTCAAGTGTATTGAATCTAGGAACTTATGCAAATTCACAACCAACGATCATAATTGTGAAAGCCCATAGAAGACCTTAGATTGACCATAAGATTATTAATAACTCATGCAAAATAATTTATCAAAACTTATATTGAGTTAGAGAACCCTAAAAAGATGAGAAACAAGTTTCAAAAGAAGTTTAGCCAAAAATATGCAAAAAGTGTTTGAAGAAAAATGACATACCTTCGGTATTTTTGCCATAACGTTTTGTACAAAATTAAGTTTGATATGAGGCTTGAACCATTGTAAAGTAGACTTTCGCAGCTTCAATTTGAACACAAAAATAACCTCATTCGGAGTCCGGATGAATGAAAAGAAGTTTGGTAAAAAATATGCAAAAAGTGTTTGAAGAAATATGACATACCTTCGGTATTTTGGCCATACCTTTGTGTACAAAATGAATTTTGGGATGAGGCTTGAACCATTGGAAAGTAGACTTCCGGAGCTTCAATTTGTATACAAAATTGACCTCGTTAGGAGTCTGGATAAAGGAGATATCATCGTTGGAAGTCGAAAAAATACAGTAGTCCAAGTCAGTCGACTGGTTTGCTTATTCAGGCGACTGAACGCCTAAAAATCTGGTTCAGTCAACTGAAGTTGATGCCTCAGTCGACTGAAAATGTTTTTGGAATTTTAATTTCATGGTTCAATGAGGTTCAGTCAACCGAACTCCCAATTCAGTCGACTGAATGGTCATAAATGACTGATTTGACTAAATAACAGCTAGTTTGAATTTTGAATTAAATATTCAAATACCCTCAACGGCTAGTTCTCGAATTTTTGGCTATAAAAAGTCCTCTAAACCTCATATTCAATCATCCCTCATCTCTCCCACTTCTATACTCTTTTAGTACTTAAATTCTTGATCTAAATTATCATACTTTTCATAATTTCATTGAAAGAGAGTATATTTCATTAGAATTCTTCATTGAGCTTTCATATCTATATTCTTTGGGAGTGAATTAGTTTGTGTATTCATTGTGTACTCTTCTACTCTTTAATAGAGTGATTGTCTTGTACATCTCTTGTTTCTACAATTCTTTGTAAAGTAAGATTCGGATTTGAATTTTGTGCTTGAGAAGGAAATTTCTCAAGAGACGTATCTCCACCTATATGGAGGGATTATAAGTTGAGAATGGGATATTCTCAAGCGAGACTTCTCTACCTATTTGAAGGAGAGAGGCATCTCCACCTATTGAAGGAGGTACTAGTGGAATCCTCAAAGCAGTGTTGCTTGAGGCAAGGACGTAGGTCGGTGCGCCGAACCCTGTAAATCTTGGTGTCGTATCTCTCTATCCTATCTCTTTAATTTCGCACTTTAAATTCTATATCTACTTAAATTTGTTTGTTGGAGAATACTTGTGCGCATTTGGGATTGCATGTTTAATTAGGTCAATATTAGCACAAAGTTTTAAATACCCAATTCACACCCCTCTTGGGATTGCACCTACTCTCACATTAACATGCATATTTGAAATTACAAATTTATGGATCAGAAACTGATAAGTATTGCTATTATTAGCATAATCGATGAATACACAGTTAACAATTTTAGGTTCCAATTTTGACCTTTTTGGTACAGATACTGCTATCTTTGCAAAATATCTCAACACTCTTAAGAATTTGTAGGTACACATTCGATATTTTCACAATTTATAAGATGTCTTATTCATCTTCTTGTGGAGTATCTTATTAAAAATATAATTAGCTGAAAGAACAGTTTTTTCCATAAATTCTGAGGTAAACTCGAACAAATCAATATATCATTTATCATATTCTTTAAAGTTTTATTCTTCCGTTCAGTAACATCATTTTGCTATGGAGAATATGGTACAGTTATTTGATGAATTATACTATGTTGTAAACAGAATTTATCAAAAAGCGATTCATATTCACCACATCTATTGCTCTTTAGAGTTTTGATGTTCTTTCCAAGTTGATTTTCAATTTCATTCTTATAATGTATAAATATATTCAAGGTTTCGTCATTACTTTTAAGCAAATAAATTTAGCAGTATCTAGTGTTGTCATCAATAAAAATAATAAAATATTTTTTACCACCTCTTGTTTGAATTAATTTAAAATCGCAAATATCACAATGAATTAAATTTAGAGGTTCTGTATTTATTTTAACATAATAAAAAGTAACCTTAGCTAATTTCGTCTCAACACAAATCTCACATTTGTGATTTCGATCAATATCAAATGTAGACAGGCAATTATTATTAATTAATCTATGCAGAGAATTATAATTAATATATTCAATTTTACCATGTCATAAAGAGAACTCAACAATATAAACAGAAGATGCGTTATTCTTATTCATATCAAGTTTTTGTACAACAACCATTACATTCAATTTGAAATGGCCGTCTAAATGATACCCCATACCCACAAACATCCCACTTTTTGTGAGTACAAATTTGTCAAATTCAAACATTAGCCTAGACCCATTCTTGCTCAACAGAAACCAAAAAATTAAATTATTGTGAATGTCTAGCATATGCAGTACGTTGTTGAGCGTGAGTTTCTTTTCCGAAGTCATCTTTAGTGTCACATTTCCTTGACTTTCCACCTTAAAGGTAGAAGAGTTTCCCATATACAGTTGTTTTCTATCTATTACCTAATAAGTAGAGAGCATACCTAATAAGTAGAGAGCATCTGTCTGTCATAACAAAGGTGGTGAGTAGCTTCAGTGTCCACGCACCATTCTTTCGGATTTTCAACAAGGTTTGTTTTAGGCATAACGACAGAATGGCTGATGTCATCCACCCCATTAGAAAGGTTGTCCACTTTGTTCACGTTAGTTTGGGCATTCTTTTTGCACTTGCTGTGATAATCCTTTGCTCGATACTCGGGCATATTACAAATGTAACACTTGTTCTTGAATTTGAGTCTCTTGGAGTTTCCGCCTTTGTCACCAACATACTCTCTTCTTGTTGTTGACTTTAGGCCTTTATTTCACAACATTGATCTTGGACTCTATATTGGTCTTCTTCTTAGACTTGCGGTTATCTTTCTCTATCCTCAATCTGACAATTAATTTCTCTAGTTTTATCTTCTTGCGCTTATACTTCAAGTAATTCTTGAAATCTTTCCAGTCCTGTAGTAATTTCTCAATAATAGCAGCAACCTGAAAAAATTTACTTAGATGCATACCTTTTCCATGAATATCATGCAGGATAAGTTGGAGATCCTGAACATGTCCAACGACTAGCTTAGAATCCACCATTTTATAATATGAAAATATGCCAACGACGAATTTTTTTACACCAGCATCCTCAATCTTATATTTGTGGTCCAAAGATTCTTACAATTTTTTTGCTGTCTTGATTAGACTATACACGTTGTATAGAGTGTTATCCAATTCATCGAGGATATAATTCAGGCACAAGAAGTCGGCATGTTTCATGCATCCACCACAACAATGCTTCCTCATGTAGGAATCTACCAAATTTAGAGTAGTAAGATAGAATAATATTTTCTATTGCCATCTTTTAAAGTCAGTTCCATTAAACTTTTTTGAATTTTTTTCGTGATTCACCTGAACTATTGTCGTGATAGTCGATATTACTGAAGGTCCAACCGGGACATGAATAGGGGTAACAATAGAAGTAACAATAGTACCATCAATATTTCTAGCTTTCATAATTTAATTTTTTGTTATCATAGAAACATCACAAATAAAACTGTTTTAACAATCCAAAAATATTCTAAAAGATTTTATTTTTTCCTTTAAAAAACTACAAATAAAATAAAACTGCAAATAAAATTTAATTTTGACACAATCTAAATGGAACATATTAACAACAACAATTGTGATATAATTCATTGAATAAATAACACTGAAGAAAATTACAGAATTTAAAAACTGTAATTAAAATCAGAAACAGAATGTAATCCGTCCAACTGTTTTAGGAAAACAATTAAAGTGAAACACACAGAATTTAAAATAGATTATAAAAACTAAATATTTCGTCTTAAGATTGTGAAAAAAAATAAAAAGAAAATAATCTGTTGTGTGAATCAGAAATCAAAAATCAAACTATGACAGATAATAAACTGTAGAAACAAATATTAAAGAAAAGAACAGATTACAAAATAAGATTGTGTGTACTACATAAACAAGTAAAATAGAAACTAAAAATACTAATAATTAAAGAGCTTGTTATCGGCAGTAGTGATAGATTGAGACTCGTGTTTAATACAATATCCTTAAGACAAGATTGCCCTTGCTATGATGCTTTGAGTTAGCTGCAAACGTTTCTCAGAATACAACGACTTTTAAGAATCAGAAATAGCACAGCAATTTGATTCTCTAGTGAACTCAAACTGTGGCTGAGACTCTCTCTTTTACAACAGTAGAAATGCAGAAATGCAGCAGTTGAAGCACAGAAGTGAAGGGAAAATAATTTTGAAATTTTGTGAGGGTCAAAACAGGCAACGAACAGCTTTTAAATAGGCTCCGAAGGTAATTGTTCGATTTGACCGAACAGATATGAAACCAGTTCGACCGTCCAACAGGCACGAATCTGTTTTAGACGCCAACAGTCTGTTCTGACTTCCAACGGTGAGCAACGGACTAAAATGGTAACAAAATTTTGAATTAATTTAAATAAATAAATTATTCAAATCGTAAATTTAAATAAATAAATTTCTCCAAAAAGATAAAGATTGATCAAATTTGGCACAACTGGCTGGTGGCGTACGTGTGTGTGGTTGGATTGGAGCCGAATCAACACTTAGGTTGATTCTCCCCTATCCACAAAATTTGGTGCTTCTAGGCGTCCAAACTTAAATTCTAACTTAAATCTTATATACTTCCTAACTTTTTATCTCCCAAGTAACGTGGGATTGGATCTAGTTATCAATTTTTTTTGGTAACTTCAATAACACATTTTTAGAGTCAATTTTTTATTCACCCGTTTACGGTTTTGAACGCCACAAAATTTATTATTAAATTACTCATGGAAATGAACATATTAGAATTTAAAATTATCAAAAAAATTTAATTCTATCTAAAGTTATTTAATTTTAAAATTAGCTAAAATTATGTTCCACCAAGTTTGAAACCCACCAAATTTCCAACATAATGAAAGTGAAACAACGGGGGAGAAATCTGCATTATTGCTATTAGAGACATCAACTAGAGCACGAACAATTGGGTGATGCAACAGAAAAAGGGTAGCAGGGGGACTAAAAGCATTACCATTTGCGGAGAGATTTCTTGAGAAAAGGGTCCAAAGTTGAGCAATCCCAGAAAAGAGCAAATCCATAGGTTGTTACCCACTAGAGTTGAGGGAGCCCACGCGTTATTCATTCCAATTCCAAGTATATATTCTTCCAGATCTCTTATCACCAAATTAACAGTATATATATATATATATATATATATATATATATATAAG
>JAOTRH010000018.1:15159050-15180196 GCA_034768845.1 Heliamphora exappendiculata | reverse complement strand
TTCATGTCATTGCATTTTGTTGCTAACCATTAATTTTTTCATTCACCCATGAATCCTTTGTGTCCACATTAAAAGGGGTGTGCTTGTTAGAATGTTGGTGATCTTGGTGCTACTTGGGTGTGCCCGCAGGGTGAGTCGTGCTTGGCTAATTGCTATTACATGCTAAATGCCCGCATGTGCCTAGGGGATGCTCGAGTGGTCGATGGATTGTCTCATTCTTGTGCTAGTATTGTGTTGCTTTCTTGTCATTGCATTTTGTTGCTCACCCTCAGTTTTTTCTTCACCCATCAATCCTTTGTTCACATTAAATGGGTGTGTTTTTTAGAATGTTGGTGATCTTGGTGCTGCTTGCTTGGGTGTGCCCGCAGGGTAAGTCGTGCTTGGCTAATTGCTATTACATGCTAAATGCCCGCATGTGCCTAGGGGATTCTCAAGTGGCCGATGGATTGTCTCATTGTTATGCTAGTATTGTCTTGCTTCCTTGTCGTCGTGGTCCCTTCCCCATCATAGAAACTACTTGGTTGGTTAGGCGTGGCGGGATGGCAGGGCAGGCATAAAGTCGATCTCATCTCCTATGAAGATTCCAATTGGTTGATAACTGTATACGGACAGTGTAGAATAGAATTATTGCTGCTTTAAATATTTGTTCATATATGCTTTGGTTTGTTACTATGCTTTAACCGAATAGGGTGAAACTGACCAGATAATATCTCCATTTTCTTGATTAAACTCCTTTTCTTCATCCATAACAAGCACATTACAAACTGCCTCATGCTATTTGCTATCATCTTCATTCAAACCCGCATCTTCATTCATCAATGAATGGTCACCAATTTCAATATTCAAGCTGAATGGGTCTTCCTCAGCCACGTTCACGCTATCCCATGTATCAAGTCCATTGCCAATAAGTTCCCTATCCACCTGTTGTATCGGTTTATCACTTTTTTTGGATTGATATCGCAGCTGTAGCATTTCTGCATCCATTGATGCTACTGCATTTCTCTTCAACCTGAAGGGTCTTGCTCTTCCTCCTTCACAACTTTCTTTCTAATAGGATCCAATTTATGACTCCTTTTAAGTGTCACATTGCCTTGGATATGGACATCGTCTCCATCAGTTGTTTCTCTTTTTTTCTCCTTAACTCTGCTCATTTTTCTTCTCTCAGTCTGTTTCTTGGAGCTCATCAACTAAAACCTGGCACGCAATTATATTCTTTTAGTGACATGATCGTATTGATAAAACGGAATGAATTTAGTGATGTGTGAACACTAGAATAAAACAGAACGAATTTGTTTCATTTTTTTGGGAAACCAGACTTTACATTGAATACATGAAAGTGATCGCAATAGTCAGCAAAGTAAACCACATGGATACATGTGAAATGTCAACACTTAAGCAAAAGTGATCAAGTTGTTTCATTTTTTAAAGGACTTCTTTTTACCTTTTCTATCCTATTTTATGGCTTTGAAATGAGCAGTTGTATTAAAATGGGAATAACAATTAGAATATGGAAAATTTATGCAGGTGGCTCATAATCCATCTGACAGCCTAAAAATAGTTTTTTTGTTTGAATGACCTGTCATTCTCTTTTAAAAATAGAAATATGTGACTGTATTAAAATAGAAACAATTTTTAAAATGGTACAACTGTGGGCTGCTCCACAATATGATGCTTGAAAATGTTAAAATGTACACAAATAAGAAAATTGTACGTGGAAGAAAATGAGGCAATGCAGCGCTGCGTTATTTAGATCAGTAAATGAGAACATTAAAATGAGACTTTTTCTTGTTAAACTACAATATGAAGTTCTCATTTGGATAATTGTACTAAAAAAGAGAGAACTTATGAGCTACTTAGGAATGATGGCATGTATTCAAAAGATAAAATGAGACTTTTTCTTCTTGAACTACGAGATGAAGTTCTCATTTGCGCATAGCAGCACATCACAAATGTGACCAGTAAATGATTAAAATGTGATCAGTACATGATTAATTTTTATTCAGATTGTATTAAAAAAATATTCTAAATATGGGCTGATTAGAAATACATTTAACAATTGTGGGCTGAGTAGAAATGAGGCCATGTATTGAAAATATAAAATGAGATTTTTATTTGTACCTTTTCTTTTTGAAAGGTGCCTAGATCCATTAATCTCGCATGTGTTTCCATTTGTGGAAGATTCCACTTAACACACCTGGGGAATGCATCTGGAAATGAAGAGATCACAAGAGATGTGTATTCGCATATATAATAATGTACGTAAATTAAAAAAATTAATAATGTGAATTTACAAACAGACAATAGTAGTTTATAAGTTATTATAGTAACAATACTAGCAACGCGACAACGCATCCAACAACTTTATGTGAAGTGCGGTGGTTGTTTTTAATTGAGGTCATTAATTTACTATGTGTCACATCTGCCCAATCGTACTTTCTCATTGAACTCATATATTTTATGTAAATGAGATATATCCAACCAATTGTTGTACCAATCATAGAGAAGAATAGAATCAAATAAAGATACATGCATAGTAATCTTCTCGTTTGTGGCTTATTATTAACTACTCTATCAGTCCCCTAAGTACCAACCCTGTTAAGTGTCCTCCAACAACAACCCTCCATTGAATTCATGTTGTTTCCTTACACTCGTTGGACAAATCCATATGTTCATTGCCACTGTTCCCAAAATTGAGCTTTATGTCCTTGGGTGTTAGCACCAATGTCACGTCTCCAAAACCGAGACACGTGAATCACCCACGATCATCTGCCAAAAGATAACTCACAACAACCGTCTTTTCATAAAACCTAATTTTAGAACCCATTTTTCAAGAAAAACATTTAAACCAAACAATTCAAGAAATGAGAGTTAAACTATTGAAATAAGACTCTCGTGGTTTCAATATTATCAAAAAGAGATCTCAAAATGGAACCCGAATGAGAATATATTTTTTATTTCAAAAAATCAAAAACTACCATCCAACCCATGTGAGTCCGCTCGAACGAACCCGCCACCACTTGAGCGGCCACCTAACCAAGGCAAAAAAACAACTCTCCGGTAATTGGCCGCTTGAGCAGACCCAAAAAAATCAAACCAAGATCACAAATCACCCAAAATATAAACTCCAACATCCAAAGCAATGATCAACCTCTACTCTCATTCAAGCATGCAAATATTGGCACTGTGATAGGTTTTGAGAATCATGCAATTCAAGCATGCAATTCATCTTGCCTTACAATTTGAGATTGTTGATTCAAAAACTAACTTCATTCATCTTCACGAACTTTCATTGAGAAACAATGTAAGCCTAAATTAACCATTCTTCCCCAAGGGGTTTGGGAAGTTTCTTTGAGAAGCCAAGGGGGAGTATGGGACCCACCTTCCACTCATTGCACATTTAACCCAAAATTTTATCATACGATGTATTTTTAACTCACATATATGCATTAATAATATTAAAATTAATATTTTTAAATTTTTGTAGTAACTCAAATTTAATTTCTTTAAATTTTATCAAATTTTAAAATTATTACCGACTTATACCCAAAACTCAAATGAGAGTCACCAGACCTACTGGCCACTACTCACATGATAATTTACATATGTTTAGCAATTTATAATTAACCAAAATTAATTAATAAACACATCATATTTTTAATTATAATAAAAAGGAACCGAGTCTTACAACCAATTTCTTCCCCCCAACTTTGAAACAGTTATCCCTCGGTTTGAATGTTCGGATTATCTTCAACACTATATCGTCATATTTTCTACACTTTACATAGTACAGCTTCTTACTCATCAACACCTCAAATAGGTTCCAAAATGGGGTCATTTCTTGAGGCGTCATTATGCTTCTCCCGTAGGTTGAAGTTACCCATTAGCTATTATGCCACCCATGTTTGATCTAAATGGATTGTAGCAATGTTTGGAAATCTTGATTGTAGATTCCACACCCGTTGGTTTTGATTTATTTGGCATTATCTCATCTTTTTATTTGAGGTCAGGTTCGTTTCATTGTTGGAGATTTTACCATTGCCATTTCATCTTGGACTTTCAAAACAGAATTTTTGGTTGGAGTGTCCGTTCCCTGGACTCCTTTTCGTGCACTCACTGCAGAATTAAATAAGGTTCAATCGACTATGTGGCAATAACATATATTACAATTTTTTTAAAAACAAACAAAATTCATGTAATTCCATATCAGAAATGAGACAATTCTCATTTTTGTGCTTAAGATAGTTTCTATTTCTAAAACTCAGACAAATGTAAAGAGATGAGACAAGTCTCAAACATATCCGTAACAAAATCATCAATATTCCTATTTTTCATACTATATCAAAATTCTTATTCAAAGGATACCAAAGTTCATTTTTGAATTTTCTAAATGAGATAAGAAATATGAAAAAGTCTCAAATTAACAAAATAACCATTTACAACTGCGGAAAAAACTCTTTCAGTGGAGATTTCCATAGCAAAGAATGAGACGCAGTTCTGAATCTTGAAATGAATTGAAAATGTGATAGTGTCCAAAAATGAGAAAATAACCATTACGAACAGAGACAAAAAACACATTCACCGAAAATTTGCAGAGGCATTTTTCAAACATATTAGCAACATATGGCACAAGATAAAAGTCACATCTTTTTTAAAATGGGAAGATCATCATTCATTTTAAATGGGGAGTGAATAGGGAAGAACATATTCCAGTGAAGTATACAATGACAAATGAATGGATTTAATGCATTTGAAAAAAATAATGAGAAATGGAATTTCAATACCAAGGATATCATTAATGGTTATGTAATCCATAAGCAGTATATTTTTTCAAAACTTTGAACCCTAAATTAACTTGGTTTTTTCAGTTCGTGGCCTTAGTCGAGAGTAAGGTTTTATGCGTTGGAATGTTGAGCTTTAGAAAGCTGACGTTTGATCCTTATTTCTCTAAAATGCCAATTGCGACTTTGATTTTAAACCCAATTTGATCAGCAAAAAATTATGACTTTCCAAATCTACGCATATTCTCTACTCATTCGGAAATCTTTCACCCCATTTCTGTATTTGAAACTTTAGTTCGACAATGTTAGTGAAGCAGTAGGCAACGTTCTAGAAGCTATTATGATTCGTTTGGTTTGCGCGGTACGAATGACAAATGAAAAAAATTGGGCATTTTGGGACTTTTAGCTCCAAATAGGGCTTGATGCGATAAAAGAAATGAAACAGGACTAAACTATAAGAAACTCACAAAAACAGGACCTGGGCCCAAATTTCCCTTTTTTAAAACTCTTTTGTATTTTTATGTTTTATAATATGAATGGGTACATAGTTTTTCTTTAGTTTCTCACTAGCATAGTTATTTTACCATTCTAGATGCAGCATTGAGTAATTAAATAAAGTAATAAATACATCATTGGTGGCATGACATTGATATTTACTTTCATGTTTCAAATTTTAAAATTTCATAATTTTTGTTGTACACGTCTTTGTAAAACTATTTATGTTTTTAGAATTTACCCATCATAAATAACAAAACAAGATTCATATTAAATATAATTTTTTTAAAGAAAAATGAGAAATTTCTTGAAAATAAAAAAAATAGTAATATTAAATTAGAAATCAGTCTCGATATGGTTTTTTTAGCCGAAAAGGACCAAACTCAAGATTGGTCTTATCCGGCAAATGAGACCTCAATCCCAAAACATGAATGTTTTAAAATAATTTTTAAGTATTTTTACTAGCAGCACGATTTTAAAAAATTATTTAACAAAGTCATCAAAATTTAAAATAAATCTCAAATAACTTTACAAGGCACAAAATTTTCAAAATTGTTCTTCAAAAAATTCTTTGAAAAATTCATTGAGCTTTAAAACATTTTCAAAAAGATGTTACAAGTCATTAGACTTTAAAATAAATTTCCAGAAGTCATTGGATTTTAAGATAATTCAAAAATATTCTTCAACAAATCATCAGATTTTAAAATAATTTTAAAATAATTCTATAATTACCAAGAATTTAAAATCATCGGACATTAAATTCTTTTAACAAATTCATTATATATGAAATTATTTTTAAATAATCTTACAAGGCGCAGTATTTTAAAATGTTTTTAAAAAAACCTTGCTTTAAGATGGTTTTTAATAATTTCTAGGGTAAATTACTGATCTCTCCTGAAATTTCGGACAAAACAAAAATCTTCTATGTAGTTTAAAAAATATGACTAACTTCCCCTCAAATTTAATTTTTACATCAAATGAACTCAACCGTTAAAATTTTTAACGAAAACCACCATCACCACTCCAAAACTACCGCTGACCCCCACACCGTCGCCGTTCCTCTTTCTCTGCTCTCTCTCCTTTCTACTCTCTTCTCTCTTGGTGTGGGGGTCGGTGGTCGGCGGCGCTGGCGGTGAGGGGTTGGTAGTGGCGCTTTTACGTTGGGTGGTCTCTCTCTCTCTCTCTCTATATATATATATATATGTATTTAAATGTGTATATCTATTGTGATCTTATTGATTAAATGTGTATATCTGTTGTGATCGCATGAAAGATTCACGGCTCTTGGATTGTTCTGTGGCAGATTTTTGTATCATGTGGCTTGTTGTTTTTAGATATGTGTTCAATTTCTTGATTTATTGGCGATTTGTATATATATATAAAAAAGACGGCACCACCACCAACTCTTTACTGCCAGCGTCGTTGACCCCACATAGAGAGAGAGAGAGAGAGAGAGAGAGAGAGAGACGGCAAAGGTAGAGAGAGGGGCGACAGTGGTGGCGGCAGCAGTGGCGGCAGCGGTGTGAGGATCGGCGATTGGTGGCGGTGTGGGTTTGGGGTGGGGTGGTTTTAGGGGTAATTTTGAGGTGGTGATAGTGGTTTCCGTTAATATTTTTAATAGATTGGTTCATTTGATATAAAAATTAAACTTGAGATAAAGTTAGTAATATTTTTAAAATTACAGGAAAATTTTTTATTTTTGTCAAAAATTTCAGTAGAGATCAGTATAATTTATCCTAATTTTTAAAAATTTGAGGCTTTTAACCATTTCAACTTTAGCCTTCTCATATTCAAAAAAATGGAATTTCTAAGACTTAGCTAGACAAGCTAACTCACTTGGCTTGGGTTTACTAGGCTTGGGTCATATGTTTTAGTTACTAGGCTTGGGTCCCTTGGACTGTTTTGAGATATTTGAGTTATAAAAATAAATAATTCTTTTGCTCCCTAAACTCGATATTTAACTGTATTTCACATTTTGATTTTTATAATTGGGTCATATCACATATACACGCTTAAGTATTATTATTCGACAAATTAAAGTATCTATAGTTAAATAAATAAATAAGAAATTAAATTATACTAAACTTTTTAATACAAATTAATTTTGATTGATCAAAATATCAAATGAGATCCTAAGATTTTGGGTTGAGATTGGGCCATCCTCTCAAACTGAAATGACCTATCTAATTAAAGGAAGGTTAATATGTATTTTACCCAATGCCATATTATCACACAACTCGTGAAATCTGAATACTACTTTTTCACTTTCAATTGTATAAAAGTTTGGCAATTAATCGGGATTTGAAAATTAAAAGAATGAAGATAAAATTCACGTCCCTACTATCAGGGAAAGGCTCTTCCTCCCCGATTTCCTACTGCTGTGGTTCTCCTTCCCGTGCGCCTGTATGCGAGTACGTGCAAATTTGCGCGTGGCATTGAGCAGTGAACCCCCTTCTCTCGTATGTGCTTCTTCTAGCACCCATCAATCCAATTAATCGTTGATACGATACCATCTCAAAATTTCTCGGAAATTAAAAAGCCCCGATCGCTTTTCCTGAGGTACAAAGTTTCCTCAATTTCACTCTATTTGGTCGTCGTCATCAACCTATTGAATCAAGTTCGACTCTTCAAGTGGCCTTTGCGTTTGCTAGTTCCTTGATTTTTGCATGTTGATTGATCAATAGCTGTTGTTAGGGTTTCTTAAGGTTTTTACTTTTAACGCCCAATTCCCAAAACGGTTCCATTTGTTCATGTTCTACGACACAATTTGGGGCTTGTCATTAGTGGGTACTGGAAATTCTACAGCTTCATCTAATGTTTCCATATTTTTGTGTAATTACAATCAGCTAATGGCAGTCCTGTCATTTATCTTGTGCCGTCAACCGTGCAAGATTTTGACAGAGGACTTGATTGCTTAGTTGCGCTAGCGGTTATGGTGGAAATTAATTTGTTTTGTAGTCCCATTCGCACCGTACCAATTTTTGAATCCGCCCACTGAAAAATTTTGCCCATGGAATTGTTTTGTACATTTTTCCTGCCTCGGTTATGTTCTTATTATCAATGTCTGGTGCTGTCATCACAACAATGTTTTGGAAGTTTTATCACTTGCTAAGTGGTCCATAATTAATTTAGGTGACATGAAGTAGTTAAATATGGAAGTATCTATGAGTGCTAATTGTTGTTACTTATGAGATATCAACTCGGGTAGGCAAGTTAGGAGATTATTCTGTGATTTCAATATCTAAGCAATACCCATGAAATATCATGGGTATTGCTTAGGTATCGATTATTCCAATTGTATATACTCCTTTATTGTTTCTGATTTTATATCTGCCGTATTGATTTGAACACGTTTCTTGGTATTTGTGCACCCTTGAAACTCTTCTGGTGTGGCTACTGTTTTTTTAACGTATCTGCATGATCTCGTCATTCTTTAGGCGCGTGGTGGATTCACAATCCACTGCCTGGATCCACTTTGCTATATCCACCCCTACCCCCTCACAGATTAGATATTTTCTCCCTATTACTGCAATCAAAGAAAAGCTTTTTCCTATACTAGAATATAAAGTCTATGTTGTGTTTCGGTTAGGGGAAGCAAATGTTTCAACACGTAGAAGCTTCTTTACCATATTTTTCCTTTAAGTGTTGATTTATGATAAATGGCATTTTTTTTTAATCTCGCTTAATCATGTCTTACCTTTCTGGCACATAAAGTATGGTACCTGCCTTTATGGAGCATTATATCTTCCTTTACGTGATTGGCTTATCTTTTTGATTCGAGGCACTTGTAATTCCTTATCTATCGTGAATTGGCCCAAACTAATTTGTGCCCTCATAAACCATAGTTGGACAATAAAGGAGACAATGGTTAAGACCTGGCTTTCTTGTAACATATCCCCTGAAAAATGTTTTGGTTGGTAAGTAGGGCCACTGGTGCAGCCTTTTCACTAATTGAGTGAGATATGTTTTAAACGATCAGGCATAAGTCAGTTATTTGACTCTTGGTAATGTAATCACCACTTGTACAGCAGCCTCCGTGATGAGTTTTCATTTCATTTCAATATTGGGCGAGACAGTTTTTAAAAGATCATGCACAAGTCAGCTATTTGACTGTTGGTAACGTAACCACCACTCCAATTCTAGGATTGCTGTGCCACTATCACTAGTTCACCACTAATGCCTCAATGGTTCTAACTGTCATTATTACGCCACAACCACCACTGTAGCTGTAGTTGACAACTGTTATTATCAGTATCTGCTATTAAATGTCTTTCCTTGAAAGGATTGAGGCAACAATCGTTACCCATTTAATTGTGTTGTAATGATAGGTAGTTTGATTTTCTCTTTTAAGGCTTCTTTTGTTGAACTTTAATGTATGTTGTTCGAAAATTAATTATTCAAGTGATATGTAAAATGGGATTATCACAAGCACTTCTAAGTTATCGTAATTTAAGTGTGATATTTTATTTTTTAGGAAGGGGAGATGTGTTGTCAGATTGGCGTGGTCTATGTTAGAAAGAGGGATAGTCTGCTTCTCACATGCTTATTCACAATGAGTTTTCTAGGGAGCTATTGGGTTTTGTTATGGTGATTTTTGTAGTGGATTGGGTTTTTGAGAAAAAAGTGTTTGATGTTATGGGGGGAGTTATGAGTAGAAGGAAGAGGGCGTGGCTTTTGGTCTTTCTGTCTAATCACTAATGTGGTTTTTATAGCTTGAGTGTAATAGAAAATCGTTTGTGGGGGTCAAGTCGCCGTTACCTTGACTAAAGGGTGTCATTTTTTTGTAGTTTGTACAATTGATTGTTTGATGGAGATCCTCTGGTAGATGATATTGTTGACTTTATAGAGTTTTTATCAGTGTGACAAATTTTGTTGGGGTTCTTGTAATTTTACCTTGTTGTGTGAGAAATCTTTTTGTCATTCCCTTTTTGGAAGGAGTTCTTCTTTCTCTCTTTTAGGGTGGCATTTCTTAATGGTCTTCTGGAATATATTTTGCTTATAAAAAAGTGATATTTTGTTCTTTATTTTTAAATTGTGGCCGAGGTGTGGAGGTGGAGAATGGGGGATAAGATAATAAAACTTAAATTTTAGGTGATGTTAAATGTCGAAGTTAGTGTGAGTTGTGTTGAACTCAAACTTGATCTAAGTTGGAAGCTTGGAATAAAATGATCGGTTGAGGGAAATCTTAGAAACATAGAATTTGATGTTGTCATCCATCGATTGATTGTGTGTATAGAAGTTTGTGATTTACCAGTTGGTCCTAATCTGCCACTTCAATGCTTTCATGCATGATATGTTCACGGAATTAATCGGTGGATCGGAAATGACGTGAATAAGTGTGATTGTATAGATCCTTTCCTTGGGAACATGCTGATGAAACGGGAGAGAGAAAAGGAATTGGCACAACCTTCAGTATAGAGTTTGAAGTATATTTGGACTGTATTCAAATATATATGGATAATCACTTGGTTGATCATGAGCTTTTAGATACTTTGAATTTAGACTATCATGAATTGAAGGAATTGTTTAATTCTATAACTTGAAAAGAGAAAAAAATATATGTTTATGTTTGCAAAGATGGTATTTTTCTACTATAGTAAAAATGAAGATATACTACATATGTTTATATATTATAGGCGTAGGATGATGACGGTGGGTTGGAGATAGCCTTTTTGGGATGATAATGTGCACTCTAATGATCAAAGATTGTCAAAGGTAGAGGAGTGGAGAGCTTAGGGCAGCCTCAGAGAGAGAGAGAGAGAGAGAGAGAGAGAGAGAGAAATGTTCGATGAGAACTGCGTCAGAGAGAGGTAGGAGATTGGTCAAATAGCATAGCATGATATTGAGACTTCTGAGATGAAGGTCAGCTTTTATATGTGGGAGCCAAAGGAGTCCAACTCACGTGAGGACAGGTGGCCTCTTCTTGTTAGCTTGACATATTGAAGGTGATAGGGGTTAGTGTAGATCCTAGGCTTGGACTTCGGAGTTCATATCATGGGTTGTTGAGAGTGATATGATATTTGGGAGTCTTATTATGGAGATCGTCAGGTGGTAGGTATGATACGTGTACCGAAATGTTAGGTGCCTTGGTCAATGACCTCTCTCTATATGACCAGTCGGGATGGACTTACTCTCACGGAGGTTCTCATGGAGGCATGCCATGTTCTATTAACAAACCTCTCTCTCTAAGCTTGATGCCGCATTCCTTGTTTTGTGCATAGGAGGCGAGAGAGTTGGGGCGGCTTGCTTGTTGGAGGCGAGGCGAGGCGAGCTAGGCTTTGTCGCTTGTTGGAGATGGATGTGAGCCAAGCCAGCTCACTAAGCATTGGAATTGTTATGCTTTGTAATATCCTAGTTTCTGACATCTTTAGGGCAACCTCCTACTTTTGAACTTTCCCTTGCTTTGTACTTGTAAATAAAAAGTCCGAATCTTCTATTGTGATGTACTATTGTTGTGGGATTTTCTTGGATAAGTATGACTATGTTGATTGTTGCAAGTGTAACAATATCTAGAAATGGTTTCCCTTGGAGTAAGATCAGGACAACAACAAGTTGTTTACAATTCTGCCCTGAACCCATAAATGTTTTTCCTGTTGAATAGATACTTGCAGGTGTGGTTTTCTGTATAATCCAAATGGGCAAGCATAAGCAACATGTTCATTATAACGTATGAAATTTACGTAGTTTTCAAATTGGTTGATCAAACAAATGGATTTGTAGACATCAGTTCATATATTGCTCAAAGTACAGTATGAAGTATTGAGTGCCTTCGTTGTCCAAACATTTTATTTAGGGTTTAGAGACAAAAGACCGAAGATCTTCATTTTGTTGAACTATGATAATGTATGTTATTCACTCTCTCCATGTTCATTGAGTTATTGTCACCCATATTGTTACGTTTATGGATCGTGAATGTTATGACGTGTTTCCACCTTTTTGCCATGTGTTCCTGTCAATTTCTTTGGTTAGTGATATTTTAATTTCGTGAGTTGTATTTACCTAAATCCTTTGTCCTGTTAGGCCCTTGCCTTTTTCTGTAATTTGTTTCGACTTAAATTGCAAAATAGTTTGTTAGTTAACTGGCATTAGTACAAGCATGTGGTTTTGTTCATTCAATATAGGCAAGTTCATTACACCTAACAGCATGGGTAGATAAGGATGCATCATTGCAGGTATATAATATGGGATTTTCATGCAGATGAGGCAATTGTAATGTTGTGAGCTATGCAGTATTTGGTGTTTAGGAGCCTACGGGATAAGGATGAATGTGCAGACACATATGTCAGGACAAATTCCAGGGCAGGTACCTAACCAAGTTGGAACTCAGTTGCCTGGACTACTGCAGCCAAATGGAAATTCTTTTTCTAACCAGATACAAAATTTAGGGGGTCATAATAATACACTGAATATGGACCCTGAGTTAGCAAAAGCACGCAGCCTTATTCAATGGAAGATGTAAGACAATCCATTACCGTCCACTATAGTCATTTTGATTTTGCTTGCAATGTGTTACCTATGTTTGTGTAGGAGAGGTGGGCATGCTTTTATTTTGTGTTTTCCATCCACAATGTTTGTATACATCGACGTGGGTTCTTGCAATGTGTCACCGGTCCTTGACGGAGTTTATTTTGTGTTTACCATCCCCACCCCTAATGGGATGCAATTGATCCGACATATGATTTATCCACCTTAATGTGCAAATAACTCACTTTGGACTGTGAATTCATAACCTGTGTCATTATCTGCACAAAGTGGCTGCTTCAGGCTCGGACTCGCATTCTCGTGATTGGATGTCCTAACTTTTATTGTAGCAATGGCCTCTGCTTAAGTTGATACTCCCACTACATCATGATAACTGTGGCTCATAATATTTGTCCCATCTTTCTCTACTCTCTTTTTTTGGTGCATTTTGCTATTATTTGTTAGTAATATTTGAGAAGGATGTCTTCATTAAATTTGTATATTGCATTCTGATTCAAACCTTCTATTTCTATTCTCCAGCTATGAATTTATTTTGCGACGGCATCAACAAGCTCATGATATACAAGTACAACCGAAGAAGTTTCTGGATATTGTAAGACGCCTAGATGAGATTCTATTCAGAGATGCTGTCACAAAGGTTCCATATAGTTGTCTTGTGTTCTCCTTTTTATGCAATCCTGCTGGTGAAGTTATGAAGTACATATTTTTTCTGTTGCCTGACTATCAATGGAATAGAAGCACAGAACTGTGTTTTCTTTGAGGTGTTTTTTATTTTATATTAGGGCCAGAAGGATCTTTTTGCATTATTGAACAGCTTCAAGAGTTTCCGGGAAACAACTAATTAGTAGATTTCTTTTGTGTGTTCATGTCACATTTCTTCTATTGGCAGGAGGAGTATATGAACCTGGAGACTCTAGAGAATCGATTGCATGTTTTGATCAACAATTTACCCATGAGTAATCACAATCAACAATATCTCCAGCATGTTAATTCTTCCTCTCCTATTGCTACAATGATACCAACTCCGGGTATGCCTCATTGTGGGAATTCAAGTATGATGGTTGCATCATCTGTGGATACTTCCATGATTGCTGCCAGCGGTGGTAATAGCATAGTACCTGTAACTGGCAATACTGGAAGCTTATTACCAACTGCTAATGGTCCTTTTGTTGGAATGCACAGAGGTTCTTTGAATTCATCTGATGGTACTTAGATTTTCTCTCTCTTGTGAGTGGGTAGCTATCAACTGCTTTTCATTCAAACTTGATGTAACAGAATCTACTTTTGCAGGGCTTATGTCTAATGGATATCAACAGGCGCTTTCCAATTTTTCCATAAGTTCCAGCGGTAATAACATGGTGTCCTCAACTGGTGTGCAAAGAATGACAAGCCAAATGATCCCTACTCCTGGATTTAATAGCAACAATAATCAGTCTTTCATGAATTTGGAATCTTCTAATGATACTGGTGCGTTTTCAACTGTTGAATCTACTATGGTATCAAATCCTCTGCAACAAAAACAGCATGTTGGTGATCAAAACAGCCGGATACTGCACAATCTTGGTAGCCATATAGGTGGTGGGATTAGGTCTGGTTTGCAGCAGAAATCTTATGGATTTTCAAATGGGACTTTAAATAGTGGTTTAGGTATTGTGAGGAACAATTTACAGTTGATTGATGGTCCTGGATCTTCTGAGGGTTATCTGGCAACCTCTTCATATGGAAATTCACCGAAACCTTTACAGCAACACTATGATCAACAACAGCGGCCAATGATGCAGGGTACTCTCTAACTCTCAGTGTTGTACATCTTATGTCTTCTGACATTTCACTTTTTCAGAAGTACGCGGAAGATGTTACCTTAAGTTGTAGTTTTTGTCTAAAATTACTTTCTCACCGATCATAGTTCATTTGGCAGGTGATGGATATGGGATGAGCACTCCTGATTCTTCAGGATCTGGAAACTTCTATGCCCCTTTAACCTCTGCTGGTTCGGCAATGAATAATCAGAGTTTGAATCCAGCAAGCGTGCAGTCTCTATCAAGAGCCAACTCTCCACTGACGAATAATCAGTCGAACTTGCACTCTACCCAGCAGGTTGCCCTTATAAAGTCTCAAACGATTGATCAATCCGCAAAGATGAACTTCCAAGCTTCAAGCTCACTGCGTGAGAATCTCTTACAATCTCATCATCAGCAACAATTTCAGCATCCGCCTCTCCTGTTGCAGCAACAGCAATTTGTTCAAAATCAACTCCAACAAAAGCAGCAAATTCAGCAGCACCAGATATTGTTTAAGAATGATTCTTTTGGTCATTCTCATGTGACTTCTGATTTAAGCAGTCAACTAAAGCCTGAGCATGGAATGGAGTGCCATGACCAAGCTTTGCACTCACAAGTTCCAGAACAACTCCAATTTTCTGAGTTTCAGAACCAGTTCCAGCATAGTTCCGCTGAGGATCATTCCAGATCCACTCAGTTGCTTTCTGTTCCATCTGTCCCGGAGAATATATGCTCATCCCTGACTCAAACTTCACAGCAGAGGCAACAATTGTTGCATTCTCACCAGATGGTTGTTGATTCTCAAAATGATTTTAGCTGTCTTTCTGTTGGAGTACGATCAGAGAGACTGCTGCAAGGTCAATGGAATCCTAAGTCACAGGACAGGTCTCAGATCCCAGGGAATTTGTCACATGAACAGAATATTCAAGAAGAATTCCGTCAGAGAATAACTGGGCAAGATGAGGCGCAGCGCAATAATTTATCGTCAGAGGGATCTATTTGTCAAACTGTTGTTACTACCATAGCGCAGTCCCTAGCCTCAGTTGGTGCTACCCGAAGATCAGCTAATCCCAATCGTGAATGTCAGTTCAGGAATCAACAAAGGTGGCTATTGTTTTTGAGGCATGCTCGACGGTGTATGGCTCCTGAAGGGAAATGCCAGGAAGTCAACTGCATAACTGTTCAAAAACTTTGGAGTCATATGGATCGCTGCAATGTATCCCAATGTCTATATCCCCGTTGCCACCATACCAAGATACTGCTTAATCATCATAAGCATTGCAGGGACCCAGGTTGCCCGGTTTGCGTTCCTGTCAAAAATTTTGTGCAGATGCAGCTGAAGGCACGCGCTCGTTCAGATTGTAATTCAGGTTTGCCTTGTTCAATCCGTGGATCGTGTAAATCATTTGATAGCGGAGTTATTGCAGCTCGATTAACTTCGAAGACAAGTCCACCAGTGGTTGAAACTTTGGAAGTTTTGCAACCTTTGGTGAAACGCGTAAAAACTGAGCTGCCTTTTCGATCCCTTGTTCCCGAGAGTGAAAATTCTTATGTTTCGGTTCCTGCCCGTGGTGAACCTCACGTGTCTGTTGATGCACAGCATGAGGACTACCAACATGGTGACACTTGTATGCCAATGAAAGCTGAGGCTACGGAAGTGAAGATGGAATTTACTGTAAGCTCTGGCCAGGGAAGTCCTGATATTAGTGGTATGAAGAAGGATAATCTGGATGATACCTACAGCCAAAAACCTGTCAGTGAACCTATTATATCGGATGATCCTTCTGGTTCTGCTCAGCAAGAATGCATTAAAGATGAGAAAGATATGGACCGAGGTAAACAAGAAAAGATGACCCTGCATGCTGAAAATGCAGCTGGAGGCAAGTCTGGAAAGCCTAAAATAAAGGGAGTATCATTGACTGAGCTGTTCACTCCTGAGCAAATCCGGCAGCATATTATAGGTCTCAGGCAATGGGTTGGCCAGGTTAGTTTATGCATGTGCTTAGTAGATCCTAATTGTCCCCATAAATTTATAATTTTTCATTAAACAGTCCCAAATTGATGCATTATTCTATGATTTCTACTAGTGAGGATCAGAAAATTTTGAACAGATCTAAGTTATGTGCACCTGATAATATATATATTAGTTATATTGGCATGAAATAATCACAGGCCTGGAAACACAAATACATCCCCACATTCACATATATGTGTAGAAATTGTATGGTACATACATGTGTGTGTTTGTAGACACCTGCAAAGTATGAAGGAAAATTAGGATTCCTGTTTCAGGATAATGATGAAGGGAGCAGATTGCACTAATCAATGCTGATAGTATATTTTAGCATTGCGAAGAGTGAAGATCATGAAATGCATTTGGGCATCACAAGTAATTTGAAACACGTGTTACCATTACTTTAATCAACACTAATCGTACAGATAGGTTGCAAACATGTTATATAAATTTAAACCCTGACATAATTGTCTTTGAGTGAATAAACTGAATTTTGACTGAAAGGGAATTAACATAGAAAGAAAGTGAGGTTTTTATAAGTTAATAGGAATAAAGAGTTCACCTCTTTGATAGGAATCTTCAGGTTTCAGAAACTTTTATTATTCTTTTTTAAATGTCCAAATGCAGAGTGTGTAGATCCCTTCATTCCCAGATGATCCAATTCATTTAATTCCCTATTCACATGTGAATCTGGGCACCCACGACTCCATGAGACTCTCTTTACCAAACAAGAGACAATAAAAGTGATTCCCTTGTTAATGACTGCTTGAACATGACATACCCATCTGGAGTTTGCCTATTTCCATTCATTAAAATAACCACGATCAAGCACTCATCCATTGGTATCAAGCCAACAAAGAAAGTCACCTTAGTGGGATCCATAGGAATTCACTGTGTTTTTGCTGAAAGAGCTAGCACCCTAATAAACAATTTTTGCACTCCTCTTTACATAGAGAGTACAGAAACACGAGGAATTTTCTATATCTGTATATGTGGTAGGCCAAGGAGTACATCATTAGATGGATTATTTGCAGATTTGATAGGTCAACCATCAATAATTTCTAGATTGAAATTCTTACTTATACTATATTCTATCTTCAACTTGTGCCCCAGGCTTCTCAGAGGTCTTCTCCCAACTATTATGTCTAAGGAAATCAGTATCTTTTTGGTTCATTAAATTTTATGGAGACTGTGATGCCATGAAAGATTTTGCAGCTAGGGTCAAACTCTTGAGTTTTGAAATTGACGATGCAGTCAGTCAAGAACTATAGTAGTGATCAAAAGAAGCACTACTATTTTGAGGTTTGATAGGCTTGTAGTAAATTTAGAGGAGTTGAATAGTTGTGGTGTGGGGTTTTTCTCCTTTAGTGTGAAAGGAAGGCAATGCATGTTGAGTCCTGCAAAACTGGTGCATAACTAGTAGGGAGGAGAGGTTTGTGGAGTTTCTTCTTAAGTTAGAATGTTTAAGATTACTTGCTCCCCCAAAACAAGTCATTTATGGATATTATAAGGAGGGCTGTGCATATCCAGTGTAGCCTCCTTTTTGCTCCCCAAGGACCAAGATCAAGCGAACGCTACTCATTCTCTTTTTGTCAAATGAAGATATATTTCTAATCGCTCATCGACTAATGATCAAGTGAGACAAAAAAAATTTTAGTTTGGGAATTTTGTTTCGTTGTTGATTCACAGGGAAATTATATGTTGAAATTGACTTTCATCAATTGAATAACTGGTGTTTTTTTTGGGTTGTATTGGGGATCACAGGTTGAAGTTGTTGCGGCCAAGCATGTCAGTGGGTTTCTTTAAGATGGAAAATTTAGGTTGGTATTGAAGTTTTGACTTTGAGGATTTTGCCATATCACTGGTGGTTTGGGAAAGAATCTCTATTCATTGACAGGTGTAACAATCGGGTTGTTGCTATTTGTTAGAGTTTGGTCCCCAAGTGTTGTGGATGAGGGTGATGGGCTTGCATGTGAACTTGTGGGACAACTAGGTCCTCAATGTTAGGAGATTTTTGTGATGGTTTAATCGAAGCTGATTGGGACCAAAGTGGGTCTCATTGGTGCTCAGAGTTCTACGTAGTTGGGCAGCTGGTATACGGAGGCCTATACCAATCTTTCTTAGTGGTGTTCGTCAACAAAGTTCTAAGGCTAATCGTCAATTAGCTTATGGACCGAATGTTACCAGTCAACTTGGTCATTCAACGAAAAATGGAAATACAAGGGTGGCCCAGCATTGACCAAGGGTTTAGGGATGAGAATGACCAAGTGGGCTTATCTTCTTATGGTCTTCCACAATTGTCGTTTCAAGTGAATTGTCGATGGCAGTGATGAGGAGCAATTATCCTAGCCATAGAGGTGCAAGGAGGACGAGATAGAGATGGAAGGGAAGTGTTTAACTTGAGGTTATGTTGTGTCCTAAGAGAGCAAATGAGGAAGAAGGGGTGCTCTGTGACAGGATAGGAGTGGGATGGGGGAGGGGTCCAAATAAGGTCTCTTGGCAATTGTAGTACATAATAAGAGGCTTGGCATAGTAGGGTTAAGCTTTCTAACCAGTGTGGGGTGCTAGATGATTCAAAGATGATGACAAATGGGTACTTGTATACATTTACAAAAGCTAATGTAACACAGTTTTTCGTGCTCACAGAATTAGTGTGCATTGCATTGATGGGGTACTTCGTAGTTCTTAGGTAATGATTTTAACTCTAATAATTCTTTGTCGGTGAGTTTATGTTGTTTGAATAATACTAGACCTATGAAGGAGATGTCTAAATATATTGATGAACCTTCTACTATCAGGAGCACTTTCATTTGTTGCATTTATGTGTCGTGTTATATAGATAGATTTTTTATTTCTAGGGAGTGGAATGAGTTTTGATGTGGTTTAGAGTTTGTTACCTACGACAGTGACGCTGGCACATAACCTCTCAACTTTGTTGGATTGTGAGGGAATGAGGTATAACATGCTAAGATGGACAACTACTTTCAAGAATGTGGTTTGTCCGTGTCGGAGATGCGTTGGATATCGCATTTGTTATCCCGCACATATGTGTTAGACACTTGTCCTATTATTTTTTAATATCTTTTATTTATTTATTTTTGTAACGGAACACCTATTATTTAGATATACACGATACACATTAAATACTCTATGATCCCCAAATAAAATGAAAACAATGTATATGCACGCCAAATAATCCCTTCTCCTTTGATTGTTTAAGTTTTAGATCTCAAACCTTCCAATTTCTTAAGTAGAATTTTTTTGAGAATATATATTAAGCCTCCGTTTGGGCTAGCTTTTTGGCTTAAAAGCGAAAAAAAAGCAACTAGTTTGGCTAATTAGGTTTTTTCTCACTTTTTTTTCACTTTTTTTACATGATTTGACATTTACTTTTTTACAAAAAAGCTAAAAAGCCTAAAAACCACTAAAAAAAGCTAGTCCAAACACATGCTAAATCTTTTTATTCACACTTCTCTAGTAGGGAGAATTTGAAAATGATTACTTACTATTTTGATATGTATTCGTAATATAAAAAATTAATGTTTAGTTATTTCATCTATACATATGAAATATATTTATTTATTGACACATTAGTAAATAAAAGTGATAAGATCATGGATATTAGAAACACTAAGGAGATTGGTAGACCTAAATTGATATGGAATGTCGTATAAGAAAATATATAAATTTATTAAAACTAACTGAAGATATAACTCTCAAGAGAGCATAATGGACTAAAATGATTCATGTAGCCGATCTCAATTGATTAGACCAAAAACTTGGTTTGGTTTGGTTTGACGTGTCATTGTCATGCTGTATCTGTATTTTTTAAAAAGGCTATGTTGGCGTGTCCGTGTTGTGTTGTACCCTTCCCTCTCATATGTTCATAGTTATTAAAGTCAATATAGTAGATGCAAAATTTGGTTATCAAGAAAAAAAGGTACTCAAAAATTGGTTAAAATTATATATATGTACTCCAAATAAAATCCAAACTAAATGCAGAGAAAGATAATCAAGTGAAGCACATGCTATTTTCATAGGATTTCATGATGACCATTTTTCCTTTTCAATTCCACCAAATCAATTCTTATTTTAAATTTCATAAAAAGGGGGGTAGCTTAGTGTACTAGGCTCCCTGTACTGCTGGATCTGGTAAGGGTAGAATGTACACAACCTTGTCCCAACATGTAGAGCGATTTTTTTTTTCTTGTGATTCGAATGCACAACGCAGGTAGCAATGCATCAACCCTACCGCTGCGTCAACGCCCACCCTTCCATTTCAAATTCCATACATTCCAATAAATACCGCGAGGGTGGATAGATTTGTAATCCTATCAACAAGGCATGCATAACACATGTACATCGAAAACTATGAAAGCTTCATCACATCTCACAACAGAAAACAATGACTGGTGATATCAAGTGCATCTGAGTCCCATGTTGAATGCTATAACAATGCATTTTTGAGGCTTATATATGGGAAACGCTAGCTGTCTCAACAATAATTGTATGCTAAAAATTGTCTAGCTCCTTCCATGTATTTGTTTAGAAGTTTGGGTACTGCTAAAATTTGTAACCCACCCCCCCCCCCCCCCC
>JAOTRH010000018.1:15135988-15154478 GCA_034768845.1 Heliamphora exappendiculata | reverse complement strand
AGGTGATATTACAAATTATTGCTTATAATATTTATCTTTTTGCTTATTTCTGCATGACATTTGTGGGTGCTGATTCTCTGTGGACTTGAGTTGCTGACTTGCTGGTGCCACTAAATTTGTTTGATTTGCTTCATAGTGTGCACCTCAAACGGCCAATCTGTGCTAACCATTTAAATTTATTTTTGCAACTGATATTGCCAGGTTCCAGGAGCAGAAGCACTTGTAATTAGAGTTGTGTCATCAGTTGACAAGAAATTGGAAGTCAAGCAGCGATTTCTTGAGATTTTTCAAGAAGAAAATTATCCAATAGAATACCCATATAAATCCAAGGTATGCAGCATATCCAACTGATCATTTTAAGGCCCTTGCATTACCTTGATGGACAAAGGCACGAAATTCTTGGGCCCTCCTTTTCTGTTGGTGGCTGTGTTATCTGGGCAATGTTGAATTATGAAAGTAAAATTTTCTTCCAGGTAGTCTTGTTATTTCAGAAAATTGAAGGTGTGGAAGTATGCCTGTTTGGCATGTATGTCCAGGAATTCGGATCAGAGTGTCTACAGCCAAATCACCGGCGCGTTTATCTTTCATATCTGGATTCCGTGAAGTATTTCAGGCCTGAGATTAAAGCGGTGACAGGGGAAGCGCTACGTACATTTGTTTACCATGAAATTCTGGCAAGTTGATAACTTTGGTGTAATAGGTTTTTGTTGTTGTTCTGTTATCATCATCATCATCATCACAATCATGATCATTATTATTATTGAGCTCCTTTATTGTATATCTGATTCTCTTTCCAGATTGGATACCTAGAATATTGCAAGAAACGTGGTTTCACTAGTTGCTACATATGGGCTTGCCCTCCATTGAAGGGTGAAGACTATATTTTATATTGCCATCCAGAAATTCAAAAAACACCAAAATCTGATAAACTCAGAGAATGGTGAGCCAAATAATTTTTATTTTAGTTATATGATTATTTTTCTGTTTGTATCATGCAACAATCTTTATTTTTTTCCGCGGATGAATTTCTTTTTAATCCAGGTACTTATCAATGTTAAGAAAGGCTGCAAAGGAAAACATTGTGGTCGACCTCACTAATTTATATGACCATTTTTTTGTATCCACTGGGGAATGCAAGGCTAAAGTAACTGCAGCTCGGTTACCTTATTTTGATGGGGACTACTGGCCTGGTGCTGCAGAGGATATGATCTACCAGCTTCGTCAAGAAGAGGATGGCAGAAAACAACATAAGAAAGGGACAACTAAAAAGACTATAACAAAAAGGGCTCTAAAATTATCTGGTCAATCAGATCTTTCTGGCAATGCATCAAAGGATTTGCTGCTGATGCACAAGGTAATTATAACACCCAATTTGTCTTAGGTTAGTTATTTCATGTACATGTTGCTCTTATGTTTCTTTATCCATGCTACGTAAAACTTGTTTACTACTGTTGAGTACCTGATTCTTGTATTGGTTTCCTGTATATATGGGATAATATCAAGCTCATGTTGCAATTGCTGTAAAGCTGTTTTACCACAAAAGATTGTTGTTTATGTTATTTGTGACTGTTATTATGTTTTATACTGTTTTATCCTTTTGAATGAAATATGGGATAATATTTCCAGCTTGGAGAGACCATTTGCCCAATGAAGGAAGATTTTATCATGGTTCACTTGCAGCATGCATGTACACATTGCTGTATTCTAATGGTATCCGGAAACCGCTGGGTCTGCTACCAGTGTAAAAAATTTCAGCTTTGTGACACGTAAGTTCTGCAATCAATAGCTGTATTGTTTCTATTGCCATACTTTTTTTTCTCTTTCATATGCTAAACATACATATATTTGTTACCATTTGGGAGCCAAGGCTCTAGCACAAACAGAAATTAGTGAAAAAAGGGACGTCAGAAAATATTTAAGGTCTCAAAACAGTAATGTCATATATGTACTGGAATTTTAAAAATCCAGCAGTGTTGATAGCATGGTTCAAAAAAAAGGGGGGAAAAGGTAAGTAATATATCAGCTTGTGCATAATGGGTTTTGGGCCTGCCAGTTACACCCTTATTTATCTGAGAAAATAAAAATCACAAGCATACATGTGATTGGGCTATTACACCCGCTGTTGTGGCGATAATGACCTCTGTGTAATGGTGGGCCAATTTGAGGTACGTTTGCAGATTTAATTGGTATTTGCATGGATCTTGTGTCCTCTCCCCCCTTTTCTGCATCCCGACTGAAGACAAACCCATGTCATTGAGAGGAAAAGACACAAATTGGCACATCTCTCTCAACAATGTCTCAGTCTCATCTACGACCCCCTCGCGTGGACTTTTCCTTCTACTTCCCCGTACGCGTGATTGGGCTATTACACCGACTGTTGGGGCAGTAATGACCTCTGTGTAATGGTGGGCCAGTTTGAGGTACGTTTGCGATTTAATTGGTATTTGCATGGATCTTGTGTCTTCTCCCCCCTTTTCCGCATCCCAACTAAAGACAAACCCATAGCATTGAGAGGAAAAGACAAATTGGATCATCTCTCTCAACAGTGTCTCAGTCTCATCTACGACCCCGTCGCGTGGACTTTTCTTTCTACTGCCCTTCATGAGCAAGGATATTCCTATCGATACATCATTCACTTGGCACTACTTATTATTGTGAGCATTTTTGGATTTTCCAATTTCGATAGGATTTGTGATTGAGGATCTGATTGACTCATCGGGTGAAGGAGGCCAAAAAAATCAGGAACTACCAAGGGAGAGGAAGAATTGATGTTAGATCCAGAGGAGCTTGGAATTATCCCACCCCATTGTGTGGAGGAGACCCAAAAAGACTCAAGAACTACCAAGGGAGAGGAAGAATTAATGTTAGATCCAGAGACTTGGAGTTCTCCCTCAGTCCTCATGAATTATTCTGAAAGTAAGGTTCAGGCCTCTTAAAAGACAGATTTTATGCTTCTTTGCTCAAAGGAGTCATATACCTTATCGCAACCTTCAAACTCCGTGGCCTTATATCCATCTCCTTCCTCTCGGCAAACAAAATCTGGAGAAGGAATCCCGGTATCTTCATTAAGTAACAAATCCAAGTTGGGAACAAAATTATATTCATTACTTTGGTCCCCTTCGCTAACATCATCGTCAAAATCAAGGTATGTGGAAGCTTTAGAAAACCCATATTCCTTCAGAACTTGCAGCACCTCATTCTGCTCAAATATACCTTCTTCACAAGTTGCAAGCCTTTACGGCAAGTCTAGGATGCTCATCTGCAAAATCTTCCATGAGATTTTTAGCTTCGGGATCACAGGACTGATTGTTTAACCATCTACAATTCCCAAGGACCTTTGATAGGTAGACTACGTCTCCCAGTTCTAGCTAAACCTCCTTTTCATTCAATTGAGCTCCAGCACTATTCTGGGTCACCAATGGTGTACCCTAGAAATTTTTGGGATACCATTAGGTCTTCCACTTCGATATGAACTTCCAACAATCCTAGAAGCTTATGTTCTAAACTTGCCGACAAAACCACGAGATGCAATGCAGCTCCTGTTGGACGATTCTGCAAGTCGCGTCTTCAAACCTTGTTGAGCATGCATCCAATCGTAGCTCTCTTCCTCCATTGATCTGCAAATAGCGAAACTAGAAGTGCGAATTTGTATTCCTGAGTGATTTTGGATCCCTTTACCCGTGACTTGATCCGGAATATTAGAGTTTGGGCCTTTAAAGGCACATCTGCCCCCATCCTTCCTCACCTTCCTATTGTCACGTATGAATAGTCCCTCTCTTTTGTTTCCTTCAATCTCTCTTCTGTTGTCTATAAATTCCATACAACCCTCTCTGAACCTTCTGTATTCAGACTCTCATTCATCCATATTGGATGAAGCAATGGTTTTAATCTAACCTAATGTTATGCCCTTCAACTGGAACGTCTATCTTTGTCGGAATAAAACCATAATACGATCCCTTTACCTTAGTTCGAACCTCATACAAACTCGAGAAAGATAGGGTCGTTCGATTGATCTCTACCAAACCACCACATGCTTTGCCAATCTTCTAGAATACATTTCTTGTCCAAAAGTTAAATGGTAGTTCTTCAATAGCAACCCAACCTCCGGTTTCCAGATTCGGTATTCTACTTTGAGAGTTCCATTGCTGTCAGATCTTGAAGAAATTGAATACCCAGACCTCCAAAATATTTGGCTTCTTTCACTTTTCTGGAGAAGAATTTAGCTATATCCACTTGAATGGGATAACAAAGTAATGCATTGTTTATATGTCATGCTCAGAGCGCTCTGAATATGATACCGCAAAATATACGAGTACTTTTCTGCATACCACTGCACAATCCCAATCAACCCTAATCTGTTGATCATTGTTCCCTTGCATCTTGTCTAAATCAGCAAAAGAGCAGCCATCTCTTGTCTATATTTTGACAATCAATCCTCCTACTCTGCCTTTGTTTGAACCTGGTGTTGCTGGTATAATATCGGCCCGAGCTGGAACCTAATAAAGTTTGTTTGTGATTTTCTGCCACCTCCATCGCCGGAATGATGATGTTCTACTTCTTTTTCGAACTCACCCATTTCAAAACTTCAATTAATTTACCTCTAGTATTTGATTCTTTTTTTTTGGCACACAATTCTCTAAGAGCAACTGCCCAAACTACAATGGAATCTCTTTCTTCAGGAAGCACAGGAATAGAGATGTAATGGTTAGCGCCCCCCGGGATCAGCAATAGAGGGTAACTCCTCAGTCTGTTCCTCTCAATGTTTTTAATCTTCTCACCTCTAGATGCTTCATCAATCTGAAAGATTAAGATTTTAGGTTCCTTTTTCTTTGGTTCATTCAAATGTTTGGGGGCCGTGTCTAGTAGAGTCTGTTTCTGGTTTTCGTTATTATGTCATATTTGTGGATGATTATTCTCGTGTGACTTTCTTATATCTTATGTGACATAAATCTGAATAAGCATCTATTTTTTTCTCATTTTGTATGGAAGTAAAAACCCAATTTCAGGCTCAGGTTAAATGTTTGCGCAACGATAATGGTGGCACCCAGCTGAAGACTTTTCTTTCAACTAATGGTATTATTCATCAGACTTCATCTTACGGTCTGTTATCTTATTAATCACATGCCATCTACTGTCTTTGGTGGTGTCTCTCTGATGTCTGTATTAACTCCTCTGTTGCCTGGGCACTCCTTACCTCTTAAAATCTTTGGTTGCGTATGCTATGTGCGTGACACCAGGCCACAGGTTACTAAACTTGATGCTCGTGCCCTCAAATGTGTGTTTCTTGGCTACCCTCAACACCAGAAGGGGTATCGGTGTTATTGTCCTGCACTTCGTCGGTTTGTTGTGTCTCGGGATATTACCTTTCTCAAGTCGACCTCTTTCTATTCTCCTTCTCCTCGTGTTCCACCTCTGGGTTGTGAGTCACCTCCCTCCCCTTTGTCTGCCGATTTCTTAGTCTCTCGGATTATCACTGATACTCCTACCACACCTTTTGAGCCGCTCCCGGCGTCACCTCTTGCAGCTTCGCCCTCCAGTGATCCGCCTTCTGCTGAGCCAGTTCTCTCATCGGTTGATCAGCCGGTAAGTATGCCATCTATTGCAGCCCGTCGCCCTCATCGGCTTTGTCGGGATCACCCCTAGTATGTTGATTCCTATAAGGGCCTGTCAGCTTCTCTACGTGCTTTCATTTCTACAGTTGATACTACTGCTGTTCCTAGTAGCGTTTCAGAGGCTCTCTCTCATGCTGGTTGGCGTTCTGCTATGTTAGAAGAAATGTCTACCCTGGATCATATTGTCACCTGGGATCTTGTTTCTCTTCCTACCGGGAAGCAAACGGTTGGCTGCAAATGGGTTTACACTGTGAAGGTGAATCCTGATGGTTCTTTGGCTCGCTTGAAAGCACGCCTTGTTGCAAAAGGTTATGCCCAAACTTATGGTGTTGACTACTTTGAGACATTCTCTCCTGTTTCCAAGATGACGTCCATCCGCCTTTTTCTTTCTCTCGCTGCAACTCAGAATTGGCCGCTTTATCAGTTGGATGTCTAGAATGTCTTTCTCCATGGCAATCTTCAGGAGGAAGCCTATATGGAGCAACCTTCTGGTTTTGTTGCTCAAGGGGGGTCTGATCTGGTGTGTCACCTTCGTCGTTCTCTATATGGCTTAAAACAATCTCCTCAGGTCTGGTTTGGGCGGTTTAGCACGGTGGTGCAACAGTTTGGTCTGCGGCAGTCAGGCAAAGATCATACCGTGTTCTTTCGTCGGACTGATTCAGGCTGTATTCTTCTTGTTGTATATGTTGATGATATTGTTATCACTGGCGATGACCGTGTTGGGATTAGTAGCCTGAAGGACTTTCTGCAGATACAATTTCAGGCTAAAGATTTTGGGCACTTGCGGTATTTTTTGGGGGTCGAGGTGGCCCGAAGTAAGCATGGGATTTTTATTTCTCAGAGAAAATATGTGATTGATATTTTGCGCGATGCTGGCCTGCTGAATGCCAAAGGTGTGGAGTCCCCAATGGATCCGAGTGTGAAGCTTCTTCCCGGTGATGGTGCTCTGTTTCCTCACCTTGACAGGTATCGCCGAATGGTGGGGAAACTTAATTACTTGACTACCATGACCAGACCAGATATTGCCTATCTTGTCAATATTGTGAGTCAGTTTATGTCTGATCCCCGTGTTCCTGATTGGAATGTTGTGATTCGTATCCTTCGGTACCTCCATTCTAACCCAGGGAAGGGTCTACAGTTCTGTGATCGGGGTCATTTTCGAACCGAGGGCTATTCTGATGCAGACTGGACAGGATGCCCGATTGATAGGAGATCAACATCAGGATTCTGTGTCTTTGTTGGTGGGAACCTGGTATCGTGAAAAAGCAAGATGTGGTGTCGAGGTCCAGTGCTAAGGCGGAATACAGGCCTATGGCGTTGGCAACATCCGAAATCATGTGGATTCGACAGTTTCTCACTGAATTAGATGAACCGTCTATGGGTCCTACCAAGTTGTAGTGTGACAATAAGTCAGTTATCTACATCGCTACTAATCCAGTGTTTCATGAGCGGACTAAGCACATCGAGATCGACTGTCATTTCATTCGCCAATAGTATAAGAATGGCATTATTGATTTTGGCTTTGTTCGATCTGGAGAACAGTTGGCTGACGTGTTCACTAAAAAGCTGCCCGGTCCCCGGATTCACTACATTTGTAACAAGTTTGGTATGATTGATATCTATGCTCCAACTTGAGGGGGGGTGTTAAGTATATTTAGTATTAATATATTAAGTATTAATATTATCCTATGGGAATGCCCACAGTATCTACCGTATGCTCTCGTTGCTTAATAAATATGTGTGTACGTCTCACAATGGATATACACGCTTTTCCGTATTCTTCCTTTCTCTCCCTTATTCTAACAGATAGCTAGGGCATCAATTTTGTGGATACCGTTGAAACTTTTTTGGAATGGTGCCTTTCGAAGTTTTTTCAGGTCGGAGCTGAAATAATCTCTACAGATAGGCCCATTAGGCCTTATTGAGTTGTTCTTTGGTCTTGGACTGCCATGCACTACTCCGCTCTGCATGTTGCATTAAAAACATCCTATATATTAACAAACTTGGCTTAGGAGATGAGACACCAATTTTACTGCCATCAAAAATACGAAATAAAGAATGTAACTTAGTGAAATTTTGATTGGATGTTTTCCTTAAGACATTGATAAAGAAACAAATTTGTCAGCAAAAAAAAAAGAGATAAATATACATAAGTGCCTAGTAAAAATGAAAATAGATGATAGAGAAACAAAAGGGTGAAAAACTTTAATAAACTAGCTTTATGAAATGCAGTGTCATCTCAGTTAATGGTTCTTGAAAGCTAACATGCTGGACGTTCTTTAACCTCATTTTTCTTAGTGACTGATTATCATAGGCATTTGATTTATGTGCTTCCATTCTTGCAGATGTTACGAAGTTGAACAAAAACTTGAAGAGAGAGAGAGACATCCTATCAATCAGAGGGACAAACACATACTCTATCCAGTAGCTTTTCTGTCCTTGAGTTTGGATTTTCTTTTTGATGTTTCATTGCCATTCATTGAGCTCTGTTTATTTGTTGCTGCATGGTTACTTTGTCACTGTCTTTATTAAGAAATGAGATGGATAAAACCTGCAGGTTGAAATCAATGATGTACCTGAAGATACCAAGGATAAAGATGAGATTCTTGAGAGTGAATTCTTTGATACAAGGCAAGCATTTTTGAGCCTCTGTCAGGGAAATCATTACCAGTATGATACCCTCCGCCGAGCTAAACATTCCTCTATGATGGTTCTTTACCATCTTCACAATCCCACTGCTCCTGCATTTGTGGCAATATGCAACATGTGTCATCTTGATATTGAAACTGGTCAAGGTTGGCACTGTGAGATTTGCCCCGAGTATGATGTATGCAATGCTTGTTATCAAAAGGATGGAGGCATTGATCATCCTCATCAGTTGACAAACCATCCATCCATGGCCGATCGTGACGCACAGAACAAAGAAGCTAGGCAACTACGAGTTGTACAGGTTAGAGCTCTGTTGTTTATTATTCAAAATTCCTTATTAGTTTTCCCCCTTGTTTATTGTCTTTTTGTCATTCTGTTGGAAGCTATTGCTATTTACAGACTTGCAGTTTGTTTTGTGAAGAATCAGCTTTGCGTCCTAATTTATTGACGTACTTGTGGCTGAATTTTCTGGGCATACTTAGAATAATCTTCCATGATATATGTTGTTTGCTAATGATGTTATGTTAGTGGATGAAACTAAAGGAGAATTAATGCTAAATTAAAAATTTGGAGAGAGGCATTGGAGTCAAAAGATCTGAAATATACCAAATCAAACTTAGCTTTTGTCCCAATCAATTGGGGTCGGCTACATGAATCCTTTTACGCTAGTCTGCTCTGTTAAAAGTCATATTTTCAGTTATTTTTAACTTTTAATAAGTTCATATATTTTTTTAATACAATTTTTTCTTACTACTGCATCAGCTGGTCTGCGTTGTATGTGTCCAAATCTATTTTAATCTATTTTCTCTTAACTTTGTTCTCAATTGGTGCAACCCCTACCATTCCACGAATCTTTTAATTCCTAATTTTATCTTTTCTAATCTTACCATACATCCACCTTAATATTCTCATTTTCACAATACTCATCTCATTTATGTGATTTTTCTTAGCAGCCCAACATTTTGTTCCATATAAAATCGCTAGTCTATTAGTTTTCTTATGAAATTTTTCTTTTAATCTTGTAGGTATTCGTCGATTACATAAAATTCTTTGAATTCATGTTCATAAAGATCTGACAGGTTTTTTGATGTACTGACTGTCAGCTACCTTAAGGCACAACCCTCCTTTCTCCGTTCGTAGGACCGGCTGTATAAAGTCCAAAGTTTTTAAATATGTATGAATAAAACTGAATATATGGAATATAAAAATTCGTAACAATAGAAATAGAAATAGTAGTGAAAATTGAAAATCATAAGATATAAAAAAGTGAATAGTTTCGCTATCTTGGTTTGATTATTTAACAAGGATAGTGAGATTGGGGATGAAATTTCTCGTAAATTCTAATTAGGTTAATTAAAATGGAGGGGTGCTTTTGGCATATTTTCTGATCTTCGAATAACTGTAGAATGGAAACAAGATTTTTTTTGGGATATTGGGCAATTAAGACATAACTTCAAATAAAATGAGTAGCTAAGATGAGTATGTTAAGATTGAGGCACTAGGAGAGAAAGAGTATTAGAAATGTAAGCATTCGTGAAATTGTAGGCATAGTATCGATGGAAAATAAGTTGAGAGAAAATATACTAAAATAAGCATTCGTATTAGAAAGTAAGCATTCGTGAAATTGTAGGCGTAGTGTTAGAAAGTAAGCATTCGTGAAATTGTAGGTGTAGTATCGATGGAAAATAAGTTGAGAGAAAATAGACTAAAATAATTTGGTCACATATGAGGAAGGCCCGTAGATGAGACGATATGGAACAGTGATAGAATTATTACTAATGGAATTGGTAAGTGTTGCGAAAAATCTAAATCGATACAAGATGTTGTGGTAGAAAACTTCACAAAATGCACGCGAGATGTAAAAATTGGTAGCTAACTGCAGGGATAATGCAAGAATAGTTTTGAGAAAAGGAGGCATTATTGTGTTAATTAAAGATTTAATTGGAGAAAATTAATTAACGTGATTAGTGCCCGAGGAGGTTTGGTAACCATATGAAATGATAATTTTTGGGATTAAATGGTCGAAATAATTATAGATGGACTTTTCAATGGTCACGTAGGACATAATAAGTAAACACAAGAAGGTTCATGGTGGATTTGGATGTGGTGATCGAAATGAGATCACGAAGAGTATTTAGATTTCACAATAGCTTTTGATTTTATAATACCCAATACTTTGTTTAAAAGGAGAACACTTTCTCGTTAGGTCAAATAAAAATTAAATAGGTAGACTAATGATAAAAGATATTTACCTTAAAAGGAAACACAGATCCCACAAGAGATATTAGAAACCCACGTACTAAATGGTGAAATCTTACAAATGAGATATTAGAAATGTTTTTGGATCAAATATTTAAAGAAATAATGTGGAATTTGGAAGATAAAACTAATAATATGTGAAATATAATGGTGGGATACATTAAAAAAAATATTAAAAGAAGGCCTTGCAAAGTCGAACAGAAAGTGCCTTATATATTGTAGAAATTTTGTATTAGCCCTGAAAGTTTTAGCTATTAGGTGGAGAGATTCCAACATAAATATTAAGTGATCACTTATTACATTCTCAACCAATGTGGATAATATTATCTAACACATCTCACATGCAGCCACTTTTTAGGTCTATCACGTCTAACCTTTTTTTTTTGTCTATCATCGTGCAATAGTTTTCTTGGATCTATTATTGTGGGGCGTAAGCTTCTTTTTCTTTCTATTTTTTTTTAAAGTGAGGTATAATAAGCCCCTCTCTAATACTACGTAGAAAGCTATGTATTTAAATTAATATGTGGGGAAGCCACAGCATTATATTAAGCGATCGCTTATTATACTCCCAACCCCTATGGGCAGTGTAATCTAGCGTATATAAATGAACTTGGTAGTGTAATGACGAGGTTGTGTTGATAGTAAAAGCGAGAAAATGAATGCTTTAAAGATCGACAAAAAGATAAAAATGAGAAAGATTTAATAGTAATAAATGGGTAGCAAGGAGTTCAATAAAATAGTTAGAAATGCTAATTAAGGCAATAATGATGGAGAAAAGAACACTTGTAAACTTGCTAGGTTGAGAGAAAAAAAGAGATACTTATAAAAAGTGAGGATCCAAGAGTTGGTGAAGTGTGAGGATATTATGGAAAGATTAAAAACTTATTTGCAGAAACTGTTAAATGAAAAACATATAGAAAACTTAAAAGAAGAGGAACGTGATAGTCTTGGTGACATTAGAGAATATAAGTTCTTTCGAATAGTAAAAAAGTGTGAAATGGAAATTGCATTAAAGATAATGAAATCAAGTAAGGCTTTAGATTCAAATGGTCTATCAAGTTGTGAACGTTTTTAGGTAAGGTGAGGTCGGTGGGAGTATCTTGATTAACAAAGTTATTTAATAAGATTTGATTACTTGAAAAATGTCTAAAATATTGAGAAAAAACATTTTACTACCTATATATAAAAATGGTCTATCCAAAACGGCAACAACTGTTGAGGATTAAGTTAACAAGTTACACAATCAAATTGTAGGAGAAGTGATTGAGCATCACTTTAGAATGGTGACTATAATTTTAAATAATCAGTTTGGTAAGAATGAGGAAATTAGTGTGTCAGTGAAAGCTCGTTCGAGCTCAATGAAGAACCAGCAGACAGCATTATTAGGCGTTGTGTGCCGGTGGTGGAAAGAAGAAGAGGGTTCCACCAATCCATCTCATTAATTGGTTTTGAAATTTTGTGGTTCGCCAAGAAGTTTCGAAGGGTGCCAACAAGGCTTTGTAAGCAAGCTTCCATAGGAAGTCTTGAAGGGTGCCAATAAGTTTGGGGGCTGTAGTTCTGTCTTTGTGGTGTGAAGAGACTCATGAAGTCTGGTTGTTCTGGGTGACAGCGGTGATTAGAATTTAGAGGGTGTTAACATTCGTACCATGGTCCTTCCATGGGGATAACTGGAGTGGATTCACATGTGCTAAGGGACTTTGATCCAGGGGAGGGTGGAGTAATGCAAAACTTGTGAAGTCATTTGTGGAGGTAGCCATGATTTAGAGTGTTAACATATTATGTATTAACTATGTTATCCTGTAGGTATGCCCACAGTATCTATTGTAGTCCCTCAAGTTTTAATATAAAATAGCGTGTGTACCTCACAAGGGATTACACACTTTCATTATTCTGTCTCATATTCTAACATAGTATTAGAGCCACCATGGAACCCTAGTCGCCAGTCTCTCCACCAGCACTGAAACCCTAGCCCTAACTCCACCGTCAGCCACCACAACCCTTTGTCGACCCTCGCCAACCACTCGCCGACCACCGACAGTACCTCTCTGACCCTCACCGACCTTCGCAGACCACCTACTGTCTCTCGCCGACTCTTTTTCTTGTTAGTTGAAAGAGAAGAATGAGAAGCCTTACCCAGCTGGATAGGGGCACACTTTATTTATAATAAAAGTATAGAACACCATTACAACTATACGCATGCACACACCAGATAAAATAAATATAATAATAATAGGCTAACACTAACACCCCCCTCAAGCTGGAGCATATATATCAACCATACCCAGCTTGTTACACAGATATGAGACACACGGACCCGGTAATACTTTGGTGAAAATGTCGGCCACCTGTTCCCCAATGTGACGACTCCTTTTTGATATTCCTCACGAACAAAATGACAGTCAACCTCAATATACTTTGTCCTCTCATGGAATACTGGATTTGTGGCAATATAAATCGCAGAAGTATTATCAACCCAGAGTCTGGCAGAACCTCTAAGAGGAAAGTGTAACTATGTCAAAATCTGCTGAAACTACATAATCTCTGCAGTGGCTAATGCCATAGCTCGGTACTCTGCCTCAGTGCTAGACCTGGATACAACACCTTCTTTCTTACTCTTCTAGGAAACCAAGGTCCCACCAACAAATACAGTGTAACCAGATGTGGATCTTCTGTCAAATGTGCATCTGGCCCAATCAACATCAGAGTACCGTTCCATTCCCATATGTCCATGATCAGAAAACTGAAGCCCCTTACCTAGATTCTTGTGTAAATACCTGAGAATGCGTAACACTGCTCTCCAATGGAGAACACGGGGATCAGACATAAACTAACTTACTACACTCACTGGATAAGCAATATCTGGACGAGTCATGGTAATAAGATAATTAAGCTGCCCAACTGTACGTCGATACTGCTCAGGGTTTGAAAGAATCTCTCCTTCTTTCGGCTCGAGCTTGACGTTAGAATCCATATGGGAGTCCACTGCTTTGGCATTCATATACCCTGCTCGTTCCAGAATGTTAAGAACACACTTCCTCTGAAAAATTAACACCCATTTCTTATTCCTGGTTACTTCAATACCAAGAAAGTATTGAAATTCACCAAGGTCTTTCGTCTAAAACTTGGTGCCCAAGAACGACTTAAGCTCAGCAATCCCTCCACTATCACTATCAATGATAACAATGTCATCCGCATACACAACAAGTAAGATGCAACTGGCTGAAGTATGCCGAAAGAATACAACGTGTTCCTTCGCTGACTGTTGAAGGCCAAACTCATGTACTACTGAGCTAAAGCGACCAAACCAAACTTTGGGAGACTGCTTCAGACCATATAATGAACGCGCAATTGACATACATAAGACTCCCCTGAGCAACAAAGCCTGGCGGTTGCTCCATATAAGCCTCTTCCTCTAAATCACAATGAAGAAATGCATTTTTTCACATCGAGTTGATACAAAGACCACTGATGTGATGCAGCCAAATACAAGAATAATCGAACGGAGGCCATCTTGGCAACAGATGAGAAGGTATCTAAGTAGCCAAGCCCATATGTCCGAGCATAGCCATTGGCCACGAGACGAGCTTTCAAACGTTCGAGAGTGCTATCAAAATGAAACTTGACAGCATATACCCATTTACACCCAATAGCAGTCTTCCCAAGAGGAAAACTTACCAAGTCCTACGTATAATTAGCCTCAAGAGCATTCATCTCCTCAATCATAACCTTGCGCCAACCTGGATGAGAAAGAGTATCTACAACAGAGCAAGGCAAAGAATGTTGATCAAGTGTAGTGATACCCTTCTAGACAGTGGCTGGCAAACCACGATATGATGTAGTACACAAGGGATGATCTCTACAACTACGATAAAACTTGTGTAAAGCAATAGGAAGATCACTTACCTAATTAGGGCCCTGATCCAGCTGAGGTGATACTGCCTCAAGCAGAGGAGAGGTGGTGGGGCCTGGTGAAGACAATGACTCTGATGACCGGGGCAGCAGGAGAAGATTCCCCTGAAACATCAACTGGAGAATTGGCAACTGGAGAAAGTGCCACTGGTAAATCAGTAGAGTGATGATACATCAGAGTACTGTTTACACCATTATCAATGGTGGAGGAAGGTGTAGTCTCTGACCCATAGAACGAAACAGACTCAACAAACACCACATCTCGAGATACTATAAACCGTGGCAACTTAGGGCTGTAACAACGATATTCTTTATGTGTCTTAGGATATCCCATGAAAGCACACTTCAGTGCTCAAGCATTCAGCTTTGTCACTCTGCCTGGTATTTCTAACATAGCACACACATCCAAAAATCTTGAGTGGCAATGAAAAAGGAACCTGCTGAGGAGCTAAAACTAACAAGGGTGTAACTCACTGTAAGACTGAGGATGGAAATCTGTTAATAAGGTAACACGCTGTCAACACAGCTTCACTCTAGAAGACTTTAGAAACTTTCATTTGGAACATCAGAGCACGTGCAGTTTCCAAAAGATGTCTATTCTTCCTCTCAGCCACGTCGTTTTGTTGTGGTGTATCGGGGCAGGATGCCTAGTGAATAATTCCATGTGTACTCAGGTATGTGCCCAACACTCCACCAATGTACTCACCTCATTATCACTACGTAGTATCTGACTAGTTTTGCCAAACTGAGTTTGGACTTCATTACAAAAGGAAATGAAAACAGTAGGTAATTCAGAACGCTTCTTTATAAGATAAAGATAGGTAACTCGAGAGTAATCATCAACAAAAGTTACGAAATACTTAAATCCAAACAAAGTCGTGACAAGACATGGATCCCAGATATTTGAATTAACTAAAGAAAAAGGACTCATTGTCCTATTATTATTCCTTAACACATATTGCACGTGCAGGTGCTTAGCAAAACGACATAACTCACACTCTAAATGTGTAACCTAATTCAAACTGGGGCATAACTTCTTCAGACTTGCCAATGAGGGATGGCCCAACCGGTAATGTATATCCAGAATCTGAGATGATTTTCCGGAACATGCAATAGCCAAAGTCTCATCCATCACATATAGACCACCTACAACCCATCTTCTACTAATTGTATTCCTCGAAGCTAGATCCTGAAACACGTAATGATCAGAAAAGAATGTTACTGAGCAGTTCAAATCCTTTGTAATACGACTCATAGATAGTAGGTTAAACGGATTAGCAGAAGTGTGTAAAACATCAAAAAGTGTAAGCGATGGAGATAAAACAGTTACTCCCTGTCCCTTCACCTCCAAGGTTCCTCCATTGGCGACAATAACCCCACTATGTTCAGGGGTTAACTGATAAGATGAAAATGTACCTATGGAGTGTGTCATATGTGCAGATACACCCAAGTCTATCACCCAAGATCTGGGAGTAGCCATACACACAGCCGGGTTACCTGCAATTGTGGCTGAATGAGCATCAGCTGTGCTTCCAATCCTCATCTGTATGAACTGATCATATTCTTCCTGGGTCATATCTATAGTCCTCCTCTCAGAAGAAGAGAGAGAAGCATTATGATCAGCCACTGCATTGGCTGCAGAAGATGTAAGACGCCCATGTAGCTTCCAACACGAGCTCTGTAGATGTCCCTGCTCTCCACAATAGTATCAGGACCTAGTGTCACGTCTACCACGACCTTTACCTCTCCCTCTACCTCGGCCTCCATCACTACGGCCCCTGTCACGGCCTCTACCACGAAATCCACCTCTACCTTCTCCACGAAATACACCTAAGGCTGTATGATCACCCTGATCAGCCGCTATTCTTCGAGGCTCTTCTTTACTAATTGTTGTGCTCATCCTTCTGAAGATCTCAGATAAAAATGGAATATCAGACCCATCCAAAATCTAAGAACATGCTCAGTCAAGCTGTTGGTTCACTCCAGCTAGAAAACAAGCAACCAAGAACTGTATCCTCTGCTCTCTGAAAACTTCGTATCGATTGGTAAAAAGTACCAAATGATCATACTCGTCTGCCAACACCTTGAACTCCGTAAAGTAATCTAGGAAAGACCGCTCTCCCGGGTGTATCCTGAAGATACTCCGCATCACATCATATAACCTGGGCAAGTCATTAGTCAAGGCAAATATCTCCTAGAGTATAGTTAACATCTTACTAAGCAATCTTGCGTCATCCCGCTTTCATCTCTTATATTCGTCAGATCCTTTCTCAGGAGGATTTTCGAACAAATGGTTCTCATTTTCTATACCTTCAATTGTTAGTGATACCTTCTTTTTGCATAAAACGTATGTTTGTGATTCAGTCAATTTCGAATACACTAATCGTGTGGATGACGAAAACACATCCATAATTTCTTGTCTATCAGTTCCTTGCCTATCAGTACTCATTTGGGAGTCCTCAACTCTCGTAGAACTCCATCGATATCACGATCTATCAATCTCAATGAACCACGAGCAATCACACCAACAAACAATATAATCCAACTACCACTTTAATCAATCATAAACAAACCACTAAACATACCTTCGAACCATCTTCATAGAATCAAACACACTGCAACAGCCCCTATACTCTCAAAATAGCAGCTAGGGTACTCCTTTGGGGCTGTTGGAACAGTAGAAGACGAAACAGAGAGTCGGGGGAGATTTACACCATTCGGCTAGCCAAGAGGGGGTTACCGAGAGAGGCTAGGGTTTCCAAGGTTGTAGCCGAAAGGAGGAAAAGCTGAAAGGGGCTGTCGGTGAGGGAGAATGGGAGAGGAGGAGCTGTCGGTGCTGGAGGAGGGGAGAGGAAGGGCTGTCGGTGCTAGAGAAGTTGAGAAGAGGGGCTGTCAGCGCTAGAGGAGGGGAGAGGAAGGGCTAGCAACTAGGGTTTCATGGAGGGGGCTATCAGCTAGGGTTCTATGGTGGCTTTAATACCATGTTAGTTGAAAGAGAAGAATGAGAAGCCTTACCCAGCTGGATAGACACACACTTTATTTATAATAAAAGTAAGGATATCATTACAACCATACACATGCACACACCAGATAAAACAAACATAATAATAATAGACTAACCCTAAATTTCTCTCTCTCCCTCACTACGTCAATTTGTGAAATGGGGTATGTTCAATCCCAAAGAAGGTTATGTGATGTTCGCTTCTTGCTAATGCAGCGAGGGTCGGTTGCTGATTTTTTGGAGTTCCTTCGTAGGGTTGTGATTTGTGATTCGTGATATTTTTGGGCTATTATTTGCGAACAGGGATGTTAGAGGATTCGGTGACCTGCGAATCCCAAGCTGATGCTGGACGGCAGTGTACCACAGAAGTTTTCTCATCATCGACATGGTTGGTTGATCGGCGCCTTGATGGTGCCAATGGTTGTGCCCTATGGAGGAAGAGCATCCTTCAATCTCTTCAAGGAATGGAGCTCAATTCAAATTTGTTTAATGATCCCCTACCACGAACATCGAAGACCTTCCGGACCTAGACCTAGGATGATGCCCGGATATTCAATCAGTTGCTGAATTCGATGGATCCATTTATTCAGGCTTTAGTAACGAATACTGATACTGTGAGGGAGATCTAGTCCTCGTTAGAATCTATATATTCATCCACGCATGATCTTTCCCGCCTCTATGACGTTATAAAAGGCTTTTTTAAGTCTTAGCAGTCCGGAAAGCCTCTTCAGGGTCACTTTATGCAATTCAAGATTTTAGCTGACGAGTTTGATTGCCTCTTATCGTTCACAAATCAGTTGTCAGTTTCAAGAGCAAAGGTAGCAGCTCTTGGTGGTGTGTTTCTTGGCTAGCCTGAACTCTAAATTTGACTCTGCCCGCTCTCAGATTCTTGCTGGGGCAGAGATTCCCACTCTTTTTGAGACGTTCCGTCGTGTGAGTCGAGCGACCCATCGAGATGAGTCTCATGGTATCTCTGCTATAGAGAGTACTGATCAGACTGCTATGGTGAGATTTTGTGATGGTCGAGGCTGCGGTCATGGTGGAGGCCGGTCTAGTCGCG
>JAOTRH010000018.1:15111800-15135888 GCA_034768845.1 Heliamphora exappendiculata | reverse complement strand
TCGTGAGACTCGTTCTTGCCACTATTGTGGGATCCAGGGCCATATTCGTAGTCAGTGTTATAAACTACATGGAAGACCGTCCCCAGTGGCTAATGCTACCACTGAGTACCCCCAGTGGATAATGCTACTACTGAGTACCCCCAGGTAGACTCGTCTTCCTCTTCTCAGAAGCAACTTGTAGAGATGACCCCAGTTGAATATGAGCAGTATGTTCAGTTTCAAGTCACTAGTCCTAGTCCTCCCCCTTCTGCTGTCGCTACATTCGCAGGTAATCCTAGTACCTGTCTGGCGACTACTCTATCTGCTTGGGTGATTGATTCAGGTGCCTCCTATCATATGGCTGGTTCGGCAGGTATATTATCTGACTACTAGGTGACTCTTAGCCATCGTGGTGTTCTTGTGGCTAATGGATCTTCCTTACCGATTAAAGGACGTGGAGTCGCTACTCCCACACCCTCCTTAACCCTACCTAATACCTTACATGCTTCTTGAAATTCATTTAACTTATTATCAGTCAGTCAGCTCACTAATGATCTCAACTGTTGTGTGATTTTTTATTCTGATGGCTGTGTTTTTCAGGATCTTACGATGAGGAAGATTATCAATAAAGGTCGAGTCTCTTATGGGCTTTATCTGGTGGAGGAGGTGGCTGCTACGGCCTGCTCAGTAGTTCCCTCTCCTAGTTTTGAGGCTCATTTCCGTCTGGGGCATCCATCTATATCCAATTTACATAGTCTGTGTCCTAGTTTTCGTTCTGTTTCTCATATTGAGTATGAGTCGTGTCGGTTGGTAAAGGACCTGTGTGCCTTTATTATCTCGGGTCAATAAACGTGCTTCGGTTCCTTGTTCTTTGGTTCATTAAGATGTTTGGGGGCTGTGTCCAGTGGAGTCTATTTCTGATTTTTGTTATTATGTCATATTTGTGGATGATTATTCTCGTGACTTTCTTATATTTTATGCGACATAAATCTGAAGTAGCATCAATTTTTTCTCATTTTGTATGGAAGTAAATATCCAGTTTCAGGCTTAAGTTAAATGTTTGCGCAGTGATAATGGTGGCGAGTATCTCTCCACCCAGCTGAAGACTTTTCTATCTACTATTGGTATTGTTCATCAAACTTCTTGTCCAACTACCTCACAGCAGAATGGTGTCGTTGAGCGCAAGAACCGCCATATTATGGAGACTGCTCGTGCTCTCTTGTTTCAAATGCACGTGCCTAAGCAATTATGGGAACATGCCGTGTTAACTACTTGTTACTTAATTAACCGTCTCCCACCTCAGGTCCTTGGTGGCAAAATTCTGATGGCGGTCATCTCTCCCGCAACGAGCCTTTTCTCTCTACCCTTGAGAATTTTTGGGTGCTTTTGTTATGTTCGTGACACCCATCCTCAGCGAACGAAGTTGGATGCTCGGACTATCAAATGTATCTTTCTTGGTTATTTGAAGACTCAGAAGGGGTATCGCTGTTTTTGTCCATCTCTCCACAAGTTCTTTGTGTCCCGCGATGTTGTCTTTGTAGAGTCTACTCCTTTCTTTTCCACATCAGATTGGCTGGGTCGGGGAGTGGGCGGTCTGATCTTGCACATTTTGATTTTTTAGTGTCTTGCTTGCTTTTGTCCTCTTCTGCAGGTGTTCTTCCTATTGAGGGGTCCTCTTTACCTTCTCCTTCCACTCCTTCAGCTTCATTGAAACTTTCCTCTACTGAGCCCATCTCCTCGTCTGCGGATCCTCTTCCCATAGTAAGTTCTCCTTCCCCTGCTCATGATCTCCTATTGTTACTCAAAAATCTTATCGCACTGACATGGATCATTTTCTCTATACTTGCTCTTACAAGGGACGTTCAGTCTCCTTACAGACTTGTATCGCCACTCTAGCTCAGGCCACTATTCCTCGTACTGTTCCCGAGACCTGAGCTGATCCTTGTTGGCAGGAAATGCACGCTCTTGAGTCTACTTCTACTTAGTCTTTCGTTTCTCTTCCGGAAGACAAATAGGTTATTGGTTGCAAATGGGTCTTTACGGTCAAGGTAAATTCTGACGATTCTCTTGCCCGCTTGAAGGCCCGTCTCGTTGCCAAGGGATATGCTCAGACGTATGGGGTTGACTATTTTGAGACCTTCTCTCATGTCGTCAAGATGGCATCTGTTTGCCTGTTTATGTCTCTGGCTGCCTCTTGCCATTGGCCTCTATACCAGCTTGACGTGAAGAATGCCTTTCTTCACGGCAATTTGCAAGAGGAAGTTTATATGGAGCAACCTCCCGGTTTTGTTACTCAAGGGGTCGCAGCTGGTCTGTCGTCTCCGTCGATTTCTTTATGCCTTGAAGCAGTCTCCACGTGCGTGGTTTGGTCGATTTAGTATGGTTATGCATCAGTTTGGTCTTCTATTGTCTGGTAAAGATTATACGGTGTTCTACAGACGCTCATTTGCTGGTTGTATTCTATTGATTGCTTATGTTAATGATATTGCTATCATAGGTGATGATGCAGTGGGCATTTCTGCGTTGAAGCAATTTTTGAAATTTCAGTTCTAAACTAAAGACTTTGGAGAATTGAAATACTTTCTTGGAGTCGAGGTGGCACGAGGTAAGAAGGGTATATTTATCTCCCAGAGGATGTATCTGCTGGATATTCTTGCTGATGCAGAGCTTTTGCACGCAAAGGGCGTTGAGTCACCTATGGACCCAAATGCTAAACTTTTCCTTGATGAAGGTGATATTTTTTCTCATCCCGACAGATATAGGAGAATGGTTGGGAAGTTGAATTATCTAACAACAATGACAAGACCAGACATAGCCTTTTCTTTGAGTGTGGTGAGCCAATTCATGGCTGCACCTCGGATCCCACATTGAAATGCAGTGATTAGAATTCCACGCTATATCTACAGTAATCCCGGTAAAGGGTTGCATTTTAGTGATCACGGCCACTCTATGATGAAAGGATATTCTGATGCTGACTGGGCGGGATGTCCTATTGATCGGTGGTCCACTTCTGTATTCTCTATATTTATCGGTGGCAATCTTATCTCTTGGAAGAGTAAAAAGCAGGATGTGGTTTCGAGATCAAGTGCAGAAGCAGAATACTGAACCATGGCTTTGGCCACATCTGAGATTTTGTGGCTTCGTCAATTGCTTAGTGAGTTGGGTGATCTCTGCAATGGCCCAACGAAGTTTTGGTGTGATAATAAATCTGCAGTGTATATTGCCACGAATCCGGTGTTCCACGAGCGTACTAAACATATCGAGGTGGACTGACATTTTATTCGGCATGGGTATTAAAATGGTGTGATCGCGTTCGGTGCGGTTCGTACTGGAGAGCAGTTGGCGGATATCTTTACCAAATCTGTTCTAGGTCCTCGGGTTCGATACATATGTAACAAGTTGGGCATGTTATATACATGCGTAAGCTTGAGGGAGGTATTAGCTTTATTATGATTATAGCTTTATTATTATTATTATTATTATTATTATTCAGTGTGGTTGGGCACACCATATCTTATTATGTAGTTTTGTTCTAGAAATAAAACGGTTGCGTGCTCTATTGGGCTTAATGCCTTTATTGAGTTTAATGTTATTTTATTAACATACAAATATGATGTAATAGGTGAGAGAGAATTAAAAAAAAAATGTAAACATTCATGAAGGGAAGGGGTAGTATCGATTAAAGGTTAAGTTAAAAGAAAATAGTGTTAAGTAATTTGATCACATACAAGAAATACCGGTAGATGCGATGGAGGGAAAAGTGATAAGATCACTTCTATTGGCACTACTAGGGGCTGTGGAAGAAATTGACACGATAACAGAACAAGCATCTTGTGAGAGAAAAAGAAAAATCTGGGAAGTACAAAAAATGCACTACTGCAATTGTTAATATGGATAGCAGATGGGACTGCACGAAGATTAGAATATGCAGCACAAATCACTGTTAATGCATTGTAAATAAAGAAAGAAAACAAGTTTAGCCATGGTGGGATGAGTCAGCAAGAAGTGCAAGACGCAGCTCAGCTGCACATTGGTGCTACGGGTTTGCTAGATTATGTGCTGAAACCACTGAACAATGTAATCGTTGGAAGTCACATTGTTTGTCGCGTAAAAATGGTTAGCTAAACACTATAAGAATACGATATCAGTTTTGAGAAAAGGAGATGTTATAATTTACGTCACCAATTATCCCAAAGGGTTGAGTTGTTAAGAAATGGGCCAAATAATGTATATCAAGCTATCAAATTGATTTCAATGCTCTCCTTCACGTGTGATCAGTTTCGCACTTGAAGAGGCAAGCAACTGAACTAAACAAGTGCACCAATATTTTAAAGATTATTGCAGAGAGAGAGAGAGAGGGGGGGAAAAGAGATAATGAGAATAACGGTGAATGAAAGCACCCAACATTAGGGTTTACTCCCTATCACTTGTTATTTATATAATAAGATTAAAAAACACCAAAGTACAATAGTACCCTTAACTTAACAATTCCCCTGAAGTTGATGCATAGATATTTCTCATGCCCAATTTGCATACAATGAGTTGAAACATTTTACTACTAAGCTCTTTAGTAAAAATATCTGCTAATTGATTTGCAAATTTCACAAAAGGCATACAAATTGAGCCCTAACACAATTTCTTTTTAATGAAGTGTTGATCAATCTTCATGTGCTTTGTTTTGTCATGTTGGACTTAGACAGGGTTATGAACAATATTAATGGCAAATTTGTTGTCACGGTACAACTTCCCCTTTGAAGCAAATGCCTGTAAAAAGTTACAGGACATAAAAGCAGGATGTCTTCTTAGAATATCGTAGCACCCCTAGATTTTTTATCTCAAATTCTTTTACTTGGTTTACCTTAAGACCGAATGTCTTCTTAGAATCATTACTTGTCACAACTATGTCATTAACATATACAATAATAACAGTGATCTTATTATTACCTTGCTTGGTAAATATAGTATGGTCTGCATAACTCTGTTGGTACTCAAATCTTAGTATGGCCTTGAAAAATCTATCAAACCACACTCGAGGGGACTGTTTTAGTCCATATAAGGCCTTCTTCAATTTGCACACCTTCCCTTCAGTTTCAAGAGATGTGAAACCCTGTGGTACATTCATATATACCTCTTCTTGTAGATCTCTATGAAGAAATGCATTCTTCACATTCAACTTCTGGAGAGGCCAACCCATATTAGCAGCACAAGATAAAAGTACCCGAACTGAGTTCATTTTGGTTACTAGAGCAAAAGTCTCCTAATAGTCAATACCATAAGTTTGGGTAAAGCCCTTCGCAACTAGCCTTACTTTGAATCTCTCAACTGATCCATTTGCCTTGTGCTTTACTGTAAAAATCTATTTTCACCCAACTGCCTTCTTCTCTTTTGAAAGAGAGACTAACTCCCAAGTGTGTGAGAAGGACCCACGACTGTTGGCTGTTTGGTTTCACAAGTGATATACCCAGACACACCGCGATCAATGGTTAAACTGCAGGAACAAGACCACCTCAAATAATTACTACCATCCAACTTGACATGACTAATTTGAATAGACGAACTATCAATAGGAGTTCCTAAATGAGTCAATTCGGTGTCTTCATAACTACCAGAAGGCTTTCCTATATCCGACATAGCTGTGAAAAACCAAGAACAAGCAGAACAAAATGGTTGAGAGCAATGGATTTTAAACAATTCAAATCAAGTAGACTTGAATCAAAACCATCTAAAATAGATTGAAACAGAGCAAAAGAGGCAAGACCGAGCGAAAACCAGTCGCAAAATCCAACTAAAGTCGTCGAAAAACTCCTAACCGAGCTTGAAATGAATTCAAAACATCAAATAAGGTTGATTCGATCCTCATACACTCCTAATCGGTACCCATGAAGAAAGAACAGACCATTGATTGAAGCAAAAAGGCGTTGCAATCGCAATTTGCGAGAAAAAACCCTAGTGGCGTTGAAAGTGGAAAAATTGAGAAAAACTATGAAGCAAACTAGAAAAAATTTGAAAAAAATCATAACATTGGTTTTGAAGACTAGTCGATCATCAAGGCAGAGTTTTTTTATTTCATTTTTTATTTTTTTATAGTTTCAAAATAAATAAAAAATACGGAGAAAAAAACAGAAAGGAGGAAGAAAGGATTGCTAAGAAATCTTTCTTACACATAATCTTGCTCTGATATCATGTTAGAATAATTGCAGAGAAAGGGAGAGAAAAAGAGAAAGAAAGAAAATGAGAGTAACGGTGAAATGAGAGCACCCAACATTAGGGTTTACTTCGTACCACTTGTTATTTATATAATAAGACAAAAAATACCAAAAGTACAATAGTACTTCTAACTTAACAAATACACATAACATAGTACACAATACTAGGGAAATAAACACATTATGTGACTTGAACCTAAGACCTTCTAGAACTAGAGTTCTGATATCATGCTAAGTCACCAATTACTCCAAAAGTTTTAACTATGAATAAATGGGCTTAACAATGTATATCAAGCTATCGAACAATATTGTTAATTAAACTTGTATTGGAGAAAATATAATTATTGTGTGTAATGCATACGCACCCCAAGTAAGCTTAGATGATCGTATTAAATAGTAAATTTTGGGACCAATTGGATGGAATAGTTCAAAATATACCTAAAGGGAGATGATAATTATACAGAGGGGGCATTTTATATTTTATAATGACTTTTGATTTTATAGGAACCAATGTTTTCTTTAAAAAGAGAGAAGAAAACTTTCTTGTTAGGTCAAATAAAAGTCAAATATGTCGACTAATGATACTAGATATTTACATTAAAAAAGGCAACGAAAAACCAGAAGAGATATTACAAACCCATGAGCTAGATGGGAAAATCTTAAATGGGAGAAGTTAGAAACATTTTAATATAAAATTTTTAAAGACTGTAATGTGGAATTTGAAAGATGAAACCAATAATATGTGAAATATAATGGTGAATTGCATTTAAATAATATTATGAGAATAGCGAGGTTCTACCCATAGCAATATCACAAAAATAATGCTAAAACCGATAAAAGGAAAAAAATGAGAAAAGTTTAAGAGTTAGAATTGGACCAGCAAGGAGTCTAGCAGGACTGCCAGAGATGCTAAGTTGATAGCTTATGATGGTTTTTATAATAGATTAGACAATAAAGATGGAGAGAAAAACATTTAAGAACTTGTTAGGTTGAGAGAGAAAAAAAGAGATTTATATCAAGTTAAGTATATAAAAATTGAGCATTCAAGTGTTGATGAAGTATAAGGATATTAAGAAATGATGAAAAAAAATATTTCCAGTTAAATGAAAAACAATTAGAAAATTTAGAAGAATAAGAACATGATAGTCTTGGTAATTAGGGAATACAAATTTTTTTCTTAAATAAAAAGTTTAAAATGGAATTTGCAACTAAAGAAAGAAATTAGGTAAGATCTTAAGTTTGTGCCTCATACCCCACATGCCGCCAAGGGGCACGGAAGTGACCTTATATATATATATATATTAAAGGACATACCACAATTGTAATAACCTATTTGTAAGGTAAACTATGGAAGCAAGGTATTCACTAAGGAGATTAATGGAGACTAATAAAGTACACAAAGAAAAAGAAAGATTAATTTGTTTTTCTATGAACTTTTAAGAAAAAGCTTATGATAGGGTGTCTCTAAGGTATCAAGAGTATAAAATGATGAGATTTGGAGAAAAAGGGAGTAACACAATGGTATATCGATTTGGAAATAGGCGTGTATGATGGGGTTATACTATAATTAAGTCAATTATATGAGAAATGTAAATTTTCAATCACTATTGGCTTACACAGGGTTAACTTATGAGTCCTTATTTTTTTGCCTTAGATATATAGACGAATCAACTAGATATATTTAGTAGGATTTATTGTTGATGTTGTTTGCAGATGATAATATTTTGATGGATGAAACTAAAAAAATGAGTTAATGGTAAAGTAGACATTTGGAGAGAAGCTGGAGCAAAAGGAGTTTAATTAAGTCAGAATATAACTAAATACATAAAATGTAAATTTACGAACAAATAGAAGTATAAATAGAAAAGAAATGAAAATTGAATACCGTAAGATACCAAAAGGCAAACGATTTCACTATCTAGGTTTGATTATAAAAGACGAAAAGATGGGGAACGATATAACCTATAAAATCAAAGCAGGTTTTCTAAGTAGAGGATTGTTTTTGGCATATTATGTGTTTGGCAGAAAAAACTTCTGATATGGGACAGAGAGAATGCCAGAAGGGGATAATAATGAAATTAGAAGTGGGGCATTATATGGTATTAGATGAGAAAAATATGTATTCTTTGCATGGACAAGCGGCCTATGTGCCCCATAGTATCTTGCTAGTCCCATCCGTTATAGTTTGTTAAAAAAAAAAATCAACATCACCTTCATTAAACTTATGTTTGTTTCATCTCCAAAATCATGAAAACACAATAAAAGCACCGGAAACAAACGGTTGTGAGAAAGGCCTCTAGCTATTGCAATTTACCATGGCCTTGCACTGTATGGTTGAATGGTTGATATCTAATGAAAAAGGGAAAATGTTTGATGGTTTGAGAAGGATGGAATATGCCTTGCTATATACCATTCTTGTGTTATAATATGTTTGACATAGTGGAATCCAAATACATTTTCTCCATTGTTTTTCACAAACTGGAAGTTGCACTGTCTTTTCTTTTAGTTTTCTCAGCAGGTTACAACTGTGGGTCCATTTTCCATGTAATTCCATCACTTTGAACTCCTTATTCAATCTACTGATGGATTGGTTTTAAAGAGTTGCATCTTTTCTATGCAAAGCCTAACATGATTTTATTATTTGATGTTGCAGCTTAGAAAAATGCTTGACCTTCTAGTGCATGCGTCTCAATGTCGTTCTCCCCACTGTCAATATCCAAATTGTCGCAAAGTGAAGGGTCTTTTCCGCCATGGGATACAGTGCAAAACACGTGCTTCTGGAGGTTGTGTCCTCTGTAAGAAAATGTGGTATCTCCTTCAACTTCATGCTCGAGCTTGCAAAGAATCTGAATGCCATGTACCGCGTTGCAGGTTTATACATCAACCTCTTCACAATTACATCCTCTCTCCCACCCCCTGGTCCCTCACTCCCCTCTCCCACCTCTTCTCTTCCTCCCACTCTAAATGGAATTGTTAATATTGATCCAGAGATTTGAAAGAACATTTGAGGAGATTACAACAGCAGTCTGATTCCCGAAGAAGGGCAGCAGTAATGGAGATGATGAGACAGCGAGCTGCTGAGGTTGCTGGCAATGCTGAATGACCAGGTTGTACATGTAACTGTAGATGTTTTGCTGAAGAGCTCTCAGGAGGTTGCACATTGCTGAATGAGGATTTCAGAATTCTTAAGAGGGAGATAGCTGCAGGAAGAAATTGCAGCCAGATTGGTTCATAATCAATTGGTAGTGGATCATTCTTTCTTCATTCATGACGTGTATGGCCGGCCATATTACTCTTCCTGAGATGGTGAAGTTTGTTGATCAGAGCTGAGCCGTGTCATCTTCAACAACTGTTAGCTATGTCATTCGGAGTGAAAGAGCAGTGAAGCATGCCTTCGTGTGTGCTCTATTTGGTTATTCTTTGATTTTTATCCTAAATCTTGTATCCATCCAATTCCATCACCAGTGGTGAGTGTATCATAGTTGTCCTAACCTATCTAGAATTATTTTTAACAAAAGGAATTTGAGGGGAGGTAAGTTTTCAAGTCCTTTTTATTTTCTTCTATCTTTCTTTCTTTCTTTCTTTCTTTTTCCTGTACTTCTTCCCTCCTTAAATAAGCTTTTGTAGCTTGTCTTCTTATTTAAAGATAGGGGGAAAATGTAGTAGTAATTCTAATACAGTAACATATTGTACAGTTTCTTTAATATTTTGGGCTTCGAATTGTACATTTCAGGCAAAGAAGGGTCTATGTTCATGAGAGATGAGTAAATTAAAAAGTTAATGGGAAAAGTAAGGCAATCGTGGGCAGAGAGTAAAATTCATTTTCTTTTGCGACCAAAGTTGGGGTTAATTCTGGTAATGAAAGGTATGATCAAAATTTTCTACAACTCTTGTTCAAAATTGTATACAGTTCTTGAGCCCAGATTTTTTTAATCATCTCGTCACTTTCCCTGTATAGGAGGAAGAATAGCAACAGTCTGAAATCTTTGGCACTAGATTCTCTTTGGCCAAGGTTTTAGTATTTTTGACTTGTATTGTATAAGAAGGTTTTAAAATTTGGAGTCACCGCCATAGAATTAAGGTGTGCCATATCACCCCTCAAGTATTTCTCGAAAAAAAAAAAGATTTAAGCTTTTAAACGAACATGTATGATTGTTGAAATGACATACTAGGCAAAAATAACTCCTATTTTGACTCAACCCTATTTAAAAAATCTAGTGTCTGTCGCCCTGACATTTGAAAAAAGGCCAATGAAGGAATGTCAGGACAACTAAAAAGAATTTTAATTTAAATGCCTTGTTTTAATAATGACTCGTGTTTTGGTCTACGAAAATAACAGATGGGTCCATGTTCACTGTTACATATAGATAGGGTCCTATGCATCTACATATTGAATCGTTCTATGCATCTACATATAGAATCAAGGCTTGAGGTAGTTCGTAGGAGTGTATTTTGAGTAATGAGATTATGATAGTATTATGAAGTTTGAAAATATTTGAATATGAGTATAAAAAGGCAGAGTCGGTATATATTGTGCCTAGAGAGGAGTAAATAGGCCTATAGTCAATTATTAAATAGTTGAACAAACAACCACATATATTGAAAATAAAAAAAACACGAGATTTACATGAAAACCTCAATAACTAACTTCCCAATGACAAAGACCATGGCTGCCAAAAGCAATCCACTATTGAATCAAAGGTTACAAAGAGATTCAAATTAAATGACTGATTAACCTAATTGTTACGCAGGTAGGCAATTCAATAGCGGGCGTGACTTGGATTTTTAAAAAACCAGTCCATCAACAAAAATTAACAATTAATTAGAAGATATACAAAGATAAGATGACTAACAAGTGATATTTCTAAGATAATGAAAATAAGAATTTGAAGCAATAGTAGATGAACTAAAAGATAGATAAAAGAAAGAACAAATACAAGATTTATATTGGCTCGATCTCAATCTAAATCTACGTCCACTCTCTAATGTTCTCATTGAGTATTTTTATTATTCTCAAATAGCTTTACAACTAAATACTTCACGAATGTATTTAAACCTTTATAACTAGATGCTTCGCAAGTGTATCTAAACCTTTACAACTAAATGTTCTATTCCAAAAATACTAAAAAAGTCAACAAGCTTCACAAGTGCTTGCAAAACTTTTCAATCAAATATTTTGTTCCAAAATTACTCAAAAAATTAGCCCCTATTTTGGTGCACCAAATTCTCAATAGTTTTCTCACCAAAACTCCCACATAGAATTTCTAAAGGCTTAGCCACCCTCTTAAAAAAGATTTGAACAACAAATAGCTCTCAATGATTGACACAATAATCCCACTGAGAAGATAAAAATAATAAAGTTCAGATAAATAAAATTTCTAGGGCTCAAGAGATATTGAAAGTTAAATGCTGTGATAGAATACTTTGAACGTGTGTCTTATCTCTTATATACTTCCTTCAATGAATAGAGACAGTTGGTGATAAGTAGAAGCATTAAATGCCAAGAAATAGCCATTGAAAACTTGTTCATCAGAATTTTGAATTTAACCTCAATGGTGTTGATCCCCTTGCCTCTCGCCAAATGTGTCAACCATTTTGCCTCCAAGGGGTGCTCTATTGGTTCAGTGCTCTCTGTTGAAAGGTATCATCCTTTTGCCTTCGGTGTAAAAAATTTTAGTTTTCTGTGAAAAGATTCAAGCCACACTGTTTAAAAGTGTCAACCCTTGTGAAAAAAGTATCGACACTTTAGTCAAAGAGAAAAAAAATGGATAAGGCGCTGAAAGTATTGACTTAAAGCTTATTTGGTGCCAACACTATGATCAGGTTCAAAAACTTATTTTGTACTTTGAAAAAATTGATTCCTCCTTAAGTGCATTAGAATTTGAAACAATTAAACACAAAGACTATTGTTCCATTTTAACTTGGAATTCTTCATTCTAAATAGTATGATAGTTAAGATGTAGAAAATTTTCAACTGTAAAAGTTCTCGTTTGGATAAAATCCTTCATAATAAATTTGATTAAAATATTTTAAACACTAGGATATAATCAAATGAATTCAACTTAGAGTTTAACATGTTAAGCAACATAATCTAGATTAACTAACATATGAACCTTTTGCACTTGGTTTTAGCAAATGCAATATATTAATTTTGTGTCAAAGAATGTCAGTATATTTAATACTAAAGTACAATTAATTAATGCATCAAATATCTTAATTTATCACATCTTATACATCATCGAAACTAAACCAAAGGTCTAACACTAATTCTAGGACTCCTTGATAATCACTCTTCGCGCTTGATCTCCACACCTTAGTAGCTCTAACCCCATCAGCATTTTTTTTGTTCAGCAATGGTCTATGATGTAATATCCCAAGATTTTAAATAACTAATCTACAAAAAATAGTGATATTTTTATTTGTATTAAAAAGAAATATAATATATAAAAATAAAAAAATTAATAGTATAATAATAATCATACTAAAGTTGAATATAAATTAGAAGGAAAAAATGGCAACACAAATTAATTGTTTTTGAAAAACAGAAGAATTTAGAACTAAAATAAATAAATAAACAAGAAGTTGCCTAAATTTTTGAATTTATTAATTTTAGACATAGTTCTTAAAGAGTTGCTATATAAACACCCCATTAAGATCTCAAACCCTTTTCGTGGGAGAACCAATGGAATCGTGAGAAAGTTCTCGATGGAGGAAAAAAATAGCTTTCTTTTGAATAAGTAAATAATTAATATATCCAAAAAAAGATTTTATAATGTAGATTAGAAACACATTTTAACTATTAAAAAAAAAAGCAACTTGACTAAGTTAGCCAGTGGGTACCCAGTGGATACCCTACCTATTGGGATCATTATAGACACCTTTATTTGACCCCGTCAGATCTTAAATTTATCCAGGTGAATCCAATGATGAATGCCAGAAGGAATTATGCTCAAAAGTCTTCAAACGATTTCCAAGAAATGATCCAATTCCAGTACGTCCAAAGACCTTCAAACCGCAAACATCAAACCATGAGGCCGTAAACTATGAACCTCGCGACCTAGTATATTATTTGCCTTAATAGTAACGGTTGATCATTCTCTCTCTGCTACCGTAACAACCTGCTATCTCTTTGCTACCGTAGGGACCTTCGATCCTTGCGACCACAACTAATGAAAGAATCTTCTAACCCTATATATGTCACCACGTCAGTGGATCACTCTATCTATAAATTCGTACATTTGGTACAGAATTGAACCCATGATACTCTGTCAAAATACCGACTTGAACTCTTGTTTCCTACTCGAAGTACTAAAATCAGAGCATCCCCAGTGATTGGAGAGGCAGATATTACACCCTACGACCTAAGGCATTATTTGGATTACCGCATTGCAAGTATAATTAAAATAATTTCGACAATTCCCTTTCCACGCCTTCTATCTCCTATGGAAATGTTGAAATTTAGATAATTTCTGTCTTAATCACATTATTCGCCTGATTATCCTTTTAATTCCTTATCAGTAAGTGTTATTGTCTTAGTCACATCGCTCATACGCCTATTCGCCAGTTTGTTGGTATTGGATTATTCATGTTTTCATCTTATTTCTAATTAGATTTGTCTTTACATGTTTTTGTAATCTAATTCAATATATTGTATATTTACACCCTACACACCGTCCTTTAAAATTTAGGAAAACAGTGCTTAAAGACTTCACGATCACAAAAATTAATATTGCGGTTATGACAACACAACACTTACATCCTCATAGCCGCAAGCTTGTTATTCGTGCATGTAGACTTTGATCTCATTTTCGTTGCAACTGTTACTTTTGGATGTCTCGGTCGCAAACATATTTTATTCCAATAAGCTACATTTTGTGTCTGTATTATTCTACTAAGTGTATGTAATGCCCAACATGTTTCCTTTAACTTAATTTCATAACAATTAGGGTTTAGGGATTCCTTTATTCCAGTATGACGCCATGAATCTCCTTTACATGTCTATATAATTAGAGTATGTATTTTCATTATTCGATTTTAATTGTTCTCTCTCGACCCCTACGTTCTGTATTTGCATGCATTTGATAAATTAATTTTAAGAATCAATGATGATAAATAAAAGCCAGCCTTAGGATTAGGCTAAACATGGTGCCTAACACCTTCGTCGATTCGTACCTTAACCTTCGGACCTTTGTTTTTTCTAGTTAACAATAAAGATTAGTGGTTCATTTTATTTTTCTTGATTTTTCTCAAAAACCAACTAGCGGCACTATTTTTAAAAGTAAAGGGTTTTCAAAACTTTTGATTTTCAAGGTGTTAAAATCTCTTAAAATAAACTCTTGAATTTCTTTTTGTACCTTTTACAAAACCCAAATCAAAACGCCACAGTCATGCCTCCAACCCACACGGGCCAAGTAACTCGGGGGTCACTCGAATGACTCGAGTGGGTGAGTCCATTGTGTGACAGAATCTTTTCCTTAACCACCAAGCCATATGTCTCCCAACATCTCGTGCAGAATTGTACTACCATTATTTTCGTTTGTCTTTGAGACATTGTTTCGATTATCAGAGAAATCTATGATCATATAGTCTGTATTATATTTTGGTTATTCAATTTGTGCTGAGTCACACAGTCTGTGTTATGTCATCGTAGTTAGATAGTTAGAACTACACTCACAGTCTGTACTGTTTTCATGATTTATGCCATGGCATATAATCACGTAGTTAGAGCTACATATAGTCATAGTCTATACTATACTTCATAGTCTTTGTTATAGAATGTCATCATTTGTAGTCAGAGTTACGTTACATAGTTTGTGCTACGTTTTCTTGTACTTCTAACCAAGGAAGAACAATATTAGTTAAGTGAGTTATTGGGGGTCCCAATGACTTGAGTCTTCAGTAACTCAAACACCTTTCATTCTTCCGTATCTCTATGACTTGGTCGATCTACTAGGTTACTGGGATGACTTTGAGTAACTCGAGGGATTCAAGTTATTCGGATTTATATAAGTCGTTTTTTCATTTCGAGGTGTGTTGATTCTTGTTCCATTTTTTGCTCTAAAATGGAACCATAACTAACTGAGCTAGTGGAGAGTCCTAGTGATTAGTGTTTAATAACCTGAGCAATATTAAAAAAAATATCAAAACATCTCAAACATTTAACTATCTATCCCGCTATTTAGAATATTCCTTTTGATCAGGTCGATCAGTTCAAACCAAGTTGAGTTACTCGTGCTTCGTAGCTTTTAAGTCAATTCAAAGTGTCTAAGCAGAATTTTTCTCTTATGGGTCTTGATATTTTTATTATATCGTTATCTATTTGTCATGAGGATCTACAACATACAAATCATTTTTTGTACTTAAAATCGTGTCCTAAGGTCTTCTATATGTATGCACATAATACCTAAGGTGAAATGTAGTATTGCGTTATTCTAAGCTTGACATAAACTTTATCAAAAACTTCGAACTATAATAACATTCAAACACTTATTAAATGACTCTTAAATTTTGTCACACAAAAATAACCAATTCTATTATAGCATAAAAGTTTCACACAAAATACTAAGCATATCCATTTTTATTCGAATGTACAAACATTCATGTGTCAAGTACAAATTTATTAATTTTAATGAATATAGTTACCGTTATATGACATATAAGCTCTCTATTAGCATTAAAATTAATTAAATAAGAATAACTCTATCATAATAAAAAAATACATTTAAAAATAAGATATTATCTTTAATAATATTTAAAAATACGATATTATCATTAAAAGAATTACCTATAAGATCAATTGTACTTCACATCTTCTAAATATGACTAATAATTAAATTAATTCTTTAAAACATTTTGATTTTAGTTCTAACAATTAGTTTAAAAATCAAGTCACCTTCTCTCAAGCCCCGGGTCGACCTTCTTGTTGAATGCTATGGTTATCCTTCTTTAGTACCCTTGTATATGAAATGGAGCGTGCAACCTTCTTTCATCAAACAAGAGTAGCTCTTCTATCCGGTTTCTCTGTCATTCTACCTCTGGAATACTGGCTTCAGTCACTACTCTTAGTAAAGAGATTTTCACCTCAATGGGCAACACAGTTTCCAACCCATACACTAAAAAATAAGGCGTAGTTCATGTTGAAGCTCTAATCAATGTCCTGTATTCCCGGAGTGCAAATGGTAAATGTTTCGGCCAATCTTTATGTGAGCTGATCATCTTTTGTAGAATCTTCTTTACATTCTTGTTTGTTGCTTCGACTGCCCCGTTGGTTTGTGATCGATATGATGATGATTTATGGGCTACTATTCGGTATTCTTCAAAAAGGTTCAAGACCTCACATTGGAACTGCGAGCCGTTATTTGAAAGAACTTCATGAGAAATTCCGTATCGACAAATGATGTTCTACTTACTAAACTTGGTGACGTGAGATGCTCTCAATACCAAGTAGGAGGCTGCTTTCACCTACTTGATAAAATAATCGATGGCCACCAAAATGAACTCGTGCCCATTGGAAGCCTTTATTGTTACCCAGCCAATCACGTCAATGCTCCATACTGAAAATGGCCATGGGAAAGTCAGGCTACACAGTTGGGATGTAGGAATGTGCATAAAGTTGCATGGATCTGACACTTATGGCATGTTCGCGCAAACTGTATGCAATCCGTCTTCATTGTCATCCAAAAATACCCTTGTCGTATGATTTTCTTGGCTAACATGTTTCTACTCATGTGAGGCTCGCAGACCCCCGCATGTATCTCTTTTATCAGCTCTTGGCCTTCCTCACTGCTGACACATAGATTGTTGACTCTAAAAAGTTCTCGTTTGTACAATTTTCCCTCGAAGTGACAAATTGTGAAGATAATCCTTATTTTTCTTTTGCCCTTTTTGCTAGCAAACTTGGGGTATTCTTTTTTTTTTTTCACGAAAGTATGAATGTCGAAGTACCAAGGGAGTTCATCAGTGCTCTCCTTGATTGCGGCTTTCATCTCGTATGTTGGCTTTCTCTTCTGTTCAATTATCAATGGCCTCATCCTGACCCCAGACGGTATATCAATCATTGATGCCAGAGTAGCCAGTGCGTCAACGAACCTGTTCTATAATCTCGAAACATGAGTAAAAATCACTGATTCAAAGCACGATATCAACTTTTTCAGCTCTTGATGGTAGAGAATTAACGTTATGTCCTTAACCTTCCACTCTTCTCTTGCTTGTGAGACCACCAATGCTGGATCCCCGATGACTTCCAGTTTCTTTGCTCCTAGTTCTAGGGTTGCCTCTAACCCAGCTAAGCACGCTTCATACTTATGTTGATTGTTAGTAACTTCAAAGTTGAGCTTTAGGGATAGAGGAACTTGTGATTCATCAAGAGTAACAAGGAGAACTCCTATTCCATAGTCATATTGATTAGATGCGCCATCAAAATACAGAGTTCACTTGTCGTCTTCGACTCTCATCAACTGCTCATCAGGGAACTGGAATTCCACATCTTTGTTTCCCTTAACTGGTTGGTCTACTAAAAATTCAACTACTACTCTGCCTTTCACTGACTTCTGAGTGGCGTGCCTAAGATCAAATTTTGACAGCAACAACAACCACCGGGCTAACCTTCCTATTAATGCTAGCTTCTGGAACAAGTATTTTAACGGGTCCATTATAAAAATTACATTCAATGTGAAAGACAGCATGTAATGCCTTAGTTTTTGGGAGGCCTAAACCAAAACCCAACATGTATTTTCCAGTGACGTATATCATATCTCGGATCCATTCATTTTCTTGCTTAAGTAGTAGACTGCCTTTACGATTCCGATTTCTCCTTCTTGTGTTAGCATGCATCCCATAGCCGAGTCAGTCGCTGACAAATAAAGAATTAGTGGCCTATCGAGCTTGGGAGCAGCCAAAATAGGTGGGTTTTGCAAATACTCATGCGCGGCTTCAAAAGTGTTTTGACGTTTCTAATCCCATTCAAACTTGATTCCTTTCTTCAAAAGACAGAAAATAATAAAACATCAACTTGAAACTTGGAGATGCACGACCATAAAAATAATAAGCTCTCAAGTTGCAAAGCTAGAGATTTTATGTACCAAAATTTTCATTCTCGAAAGTTGTGGTCTTTTGAAATGGAAAAGGTAGATAAATGAGCCATCCATGCAATAGAAACCCAAAAAAATAAAGTTGGCATGACACGTGTCACTTGAGCGCATATCAAGTGCTTAGTCAGTGGTTGCTACTAAAGTATGAGCACTTAAGCGCTCATCGGGTGCTATTTTCTAGAGTTGTTTTGGAAAAAAATGTTTATTCTACGTCGAGCCCTTTAAAAGCGCTCAAGAGCTTATCATATCCTATTTACTGTTTTGCATAAAACTCATTTTTTCACTTGAAATTGCGTCCTAAGGTCCTCTATTTGTATGCACATAATACCTTACGTGAAACAGAGTATTACATCATTTTAAGATTGACATAAACTTTATCAAAAATTCGAACAGTACTTTCGAACTATGAACACACTCAAACTCTCATTAAATGACTCCTAGATTTTGTCAAACAAAAATAAACCAATCCTATTATTGCATAGTAGTTTCACACAAAAAATACTAAGCATATTCACTTTTATTCAAATGGACAAATATTCATGTGTCTTGTACAAAATTATTAATACATATAGTTAGTGTGCTAAGTACTTATGTGACAAATAAGCTCTCTATTAATATTAAAATTAATTAAATAAGAATAAATCTGTCATAATAAAAAATTACATTTAAAAATAAGATATTATCTTTAAAAATATTTAAAAATAAGATATTATCTTTAAAAGAATTACCTATGAGATCAATTTTACTTCACATCTCCAAATATGACTAATAATTAAATTAATTATTTAAAACATAATGACTTTAGTTCTAACAATTAGTTTTCAATAAAATAGATATTTTTAAATTCCTTTCGTAGAGAACTTATTAAAGAGCTGTATTAAATATAAATTTTTAATTTTTATAAGGGATAATTAGTCAAGAGTTCAATTCTTAGATATTGTAATGCATTTAGTGTATTTTAATTTTTTCTAAATTCTTAAAATCATTGTTTTAAAACTTTAAGAAACGAGGTCCTTTAATTTAATGCAAGACAATTTTATGAACAAAATTACTCGTATTATTTACACACTCGTCTAATTATTTAGTACAAATTTATTGCCACCTCATTTCACTTTCGACTCTAGCTACTATTGGCAACTTCTTCTTTTTTTGCCTCTGCCGACGATCATATTCCGGCAACTTCTTTACAACCCTTTTTCTTGCAATCCTCCAGTAATAGTTTCCAATGATTTTTCGGCGATCTCCGAGAGTCATCCGCTAATTGTTTCAACAATCCAAAGAACAAATAAAATTCATTGTTCGTTATATTCGAACAGTAAAATTTATTTGTATTCTCCTCAATATTCGCTACACTAGAGATAAATTTCACTGTTTGTTGCATTCGTATGGTAACATTTATATTCGTTTAGAAAATCGTATCATATCTACCATCATTACTCTATTTGCTATCAAGACTATACAAGACAGTAAATGTTCACTTTTTTTTTGTATTTAAACAATTAAAATTATCATTGGTCTAATAATAGATGGAGTTAGTCGCCAAAAATTGCTAAAATTGATTGTCAAAAAATCGTTGAAATTGGGAACCAAAAATCCCCATAGTTGAACACCAAAAAGTCGTCGCCGAATGTGGTCACTGATAATCGCCGAATGTGATAGAAGTAGAGGAAAAAAGTGTTAAGGTGGAGAGACATGTATCTAGAGCTGTAGGGAAACCTTTCTTCAATTTGACCTAATAGATTTTAAGAGTTAATTTTTTTTATTAATCTTAATATTGTATGAAATATTCATTATAAGTCTTATACTAAAAGTTCATTTTTATAAATAATTATATTTAACTGCCACCATCTATACTATATATTATAGTAAAACGTTGTTAACTCTTTGACGGTTAAACTCCTAATACAATTTTTATAGATTTTTGAAGGGTAAATTACACCAACACCCATTGTATTTAAAAGTAATAATACTGACACCCAATCTATTTTTTGAAATATCACTGTACTCTTTTATATTTTTATTTTTGTTACACGTAATTTCAAAAGTTTGCATCCGTTAACTTTTCAAACGGAAAAACAGTTTTTCTAATTTTTTTTAGTTTTTTTTGTTTAATTACAAATTTTTATTTAAAAATTTCTAATTAAAAAATAAAAAATTACTAAATACAAAAATAAGTAACATAAAATTTAATTTATTAATTTATTTTTATTTTTATTTTTATTTTTAAGTTTTTAATTTTAATAAAAAAAATAAAATAAAGTGATTTTTTTTAGTGGTTTAATTATCATAAATACCATAAATAATTCTAGATTCTACGAAAACTAAATACAAAATGCAAACTACACTAATTCTAAGGTATCTTTTATTTTTTAATTTCATTGAATATTAATTATAAAAAATAATTATTAAATAGGTAAATTGAGACTTACTTTTTATAAATTTTTTAATACAATGATCATGTTATTAGTTTATATACACTAAAAATTATAAATAAATTTACAATAACAACTTAAAAGAAGATGAGCATTATACTATATTGATCTAAAAAAAATAAATGTGAAGTTAAAGTAAACTTAAAATAATTTTTGTAATTTTTTTAATCAATATTTTTACGTACAAATTAAATAATTTGTTGAATTTGTTATTCAAATAAACATGAAAATAACTTTAACTCTACATTTTATGCATATATATGATTGACATATCTTATTTTTTTTAATAAATTAATTAAAATTTAAATATTTAATATATTATTAAAATATATTTAATTTATTCTGTGCATGGTTAAAGCGCTAATACATTACTATTTGAAAACTGGTTAATCCCTCTACTTTTTTTTTCCTTTGTGCAAGCTCTGTTATATATGATTTCTTTAAAATATAAATACATAAATAAATTAATCTCATTGGTTAGTGTATTTGACTTATTTTTTATTATGATTTTTTTTCATATTTTTGTTAAAATTCGTTGCTTTTCTTCTTTAAAAATAAAATTTAAAAAAATATTATACCAAACGACAAAGGAAAAATAAACCAGCTAACCGATTTTTTCCCCTTTTACTGAGGGAACCGAATTTCACTAACACTTCCTAAAAAAATGACACGTTTGGAACTGAACGCTTGTTTGCTTCGGTACGTGTCCTGTACGTGTCCTGCCTAGAGGACTGTGGGCGGCATGAGGTTCATCTAAGATTCGGCTACGTGCGGGGTTAGTTGTCCAATTCAGCATAATCTTGAAGATAAATTTTTTTGAGTCTGAACCTATTTCTCTAAGCTCATGAACCAGCCCGGTCCAAAACCCACCCAACTTAGATACTCTAGCTTCTAGTTGCACAACTAAACTTACATATATATAAATACATATTTATCTATATACCCTGTTTGGAATAATTATTTTTTTATTTGATTTATTTTTATTTTTACTAAAATAATTTAATTATTTAATTAAATTATTATACTTTTTTACTTTTACAATTGAGATGAGGTAAAAAGTAAATTATTTTGTCAAAAATATTTTTAAAAAAATCAAAAAAACAAAAATAAGTTAAAATAAATTTTATGTTATTTATATTCGTTTCTAGTAAATTTTTTGTAATCTTTTAATTAATTTTTTAGTTTTTCTATTTATCTTATCAAAATTATTAGAAAATACAAAAATTACAAAAATGAACCAGAAACATGACCATATATGTACACATCTCCCTATCTATTCATCTCCAATTCCTACGCAGGAAAACACAAACCAAACCCAAATGCTTGGTTTTACAAGCTCAGAGACTTCACAAAGACCAGGAACTATGGAACAGCTCATCATCATCATCATCATCATCATCATATAACTAATAAATATAATTAATAGATAATAAATAATAATAAATTATAAATTATAAAAATATAAACTATAAATTATAAAAATTAATAAAATAATAAACTTATAATAATAATAATAAACTAACTTATAAAATAACTTATTGTACGGGGACGTCCCATAAATTAGATTTATTTGGTAGATTGAAACAGCGAGGTCCAACGAGAAAGATGACTGCCGGGTCTTTACGTGCTTCGTCCATCGAATGCCTGCAAAATAAACCTCCGGCCGGTGGCCGAAGGGAGGACCTCCGACGCCTAAGTTAATTCTCCAATAAAAAGAGAAAACAGATAAAAAACGCCAAATGTGCAGGTCCCCCCCTCCTCTGCTGAGAGAGGGGGGTATATATCAAAAATATTCATAGAGAGAGAGACATATCTTAGGTGTTGTCCCATCCTTGTCAGAATGTAACAGGGGGAAAGAGGGCTGATGGACCCTTGAGGATTTGTTTGTCAGGGGGGATTTACTCCTTCACAATAGTTCCCAGCTTTTACATGCTTTTTCAGGAGGATGTGGAAGCTGCACATGCCTCGATTCTTTGTCGTGAAGATTATGCAATTGTGTTTCTTTGAGCGTCTAGCCGAACCAAAACTTTAAAACATGCCTGGGTGAGCCAGGGTTTCGTGTTGACAATCGAGAACTGGGTTCGGTACCTAAGCTAGGTTAGGATTTTTTGCTGATGGGCTATTCTAATCCTGAAAGTTCTTCTAGTCCCTGAGATTATTCTAATCTCCTGCCTAGGCAAGAAAGCGATGGCTTTTACTGATGACCGAGAACTAGGCTCGGCACCTAGGTAGACTAGGGTTGCCGTGGAGTACCGAGAGCTGGGCTCGACACCTAGGCTAGGTTAGGATTTTTTGCTGATGGGCTATTCTAACCCTGAGAACTCTTCTAGTCCCTGAAATTATTCTAATCTCCTGCCTAGGCAAGAAAGCTAGGGCTTTTACTGATGACCGAGAACTGGGCTCGGCACCTAGGTAGACTAGGGTTTCCACTGAGCACTGAGAGCTGGGCTCGGTATCTAGGCTAGACTAGGATTTTTTACTGATGGGCTATTCTAACCCTGGGAGCTCTTCTAGTCCCTGAGATTATTCTAATCTCCTGCTTAGGTAAGAAAGCTAGGGTTTTTACTGATGACCGAGAACTGCGCTCGGCACCTAGGTAGACTAGGGTTTTCGTTGAGCACCGAGAGTTGGGCTCGGCACCTAGGCTAGGTTAGGATTTTTACTGATGGGCTATTCTAACCCTGGGAGCTCTTCTAGTCCCTGAGATTATTCTAATCTCCTGCCTAGGCAAAAAAGCTAGGGCTTTTACTAATGATCGAGAACTGGACTCGGCACCTAGGTAGACTAGGGTTTTCGTTGAGCACCGAGAGCTAGGCTCTGCACCTAGGCTAGGCTAGGATTTTTTGCTGATGGGCTATTCTAACCCTGGGAGTTCTTCTAGTCCATGAGATTTTTCTAATCTCCTGCCTAGGCAAGAAAGTTAGGGCTTTTATTGATGACCGAGAATTGGGCTCGGCACCTAGGTAGACTAGGGTTTCCGTTGAGCATCGAGAGCTGGGCTCGGCACCTAAGTTAGACTAGAATTTTTAATGAAAATCGAGAGCTGGGCTCGGCGCTTAGACTGGGCTAGGATTTTGTATGGAGAAGCATGAGTCATAATATTTGAGGCAAAACTCGGTAGCTGAGCATGAAGGGAGGGCTGAATCGACAAACATTTGAGATGCCGACTAGGGGGATTAATAATTCGGCACCGAAATACCAAGCCAATACGTCAGGTAGCCGGAATGATATATCAAAAATGCCAAGCAAAGTGAGCACGACCGCTCATGACTCATCATAATACTTCCCGTGAATTCCTTCTCCATTTTGTTGGAATCTGTGAATTTCATTGGCCATGGAAATCCAGATTTCAATAGAAGATTCAATTACAATTGGATTGGCC
>JAOTRH010000018.1:15080515-15111700 GCA_034768845.1 Heliamphora exappendiculata | reverse complement strand
ATTTTTTGTTAGTTGCAATAATAATTATCTTTCTTCTTTGCTATCACCAAGCATATTTTGCCACACATCATATGAGCATTTTTGTTCTAGGATCTATGAGCTATTTTTTGATGTAAAGCCCATAACTTAGTTATTTTTCGTTTATCCATAAAGAGCCATTATGACTCCTAAAAAATGATGATATTTCCTCATGCCAAAGTGTCAAATGTTTAGAATGCTATTATAGGGCGGGGTCACTACGTGAACTTGCCTTTCTACCCAATTTGGATATTTTGCCAACGTTTAGGGCTTGCAACGTCGATCACTTGTGCAATGACCTAACATTGTAATACATTCTTGTTTAATTTAAAACTTGTTTTTATGCATTTGAATGCTATTGTACTTTTTGCTTATAATATCAATTTCCATTACTTTGTACTAGTTTCTGTTGCTTCTAACCTTGGTTTTAAGGGTGATTGAGCTCGGCCGTCTTGCCCAACGAAACCTGGTAAGCACCACATGTGGTGTGGGTTATGTGTGGCCATGCCACGAGCCTAGTCTCGTGACAACGGGCTAAGGTGCATATTATCTGAAGGAAGCATGCCCGACCTGATTAACAATAACATAATTATCCTTTTGTCAAGAATCTGGAAAGGTGGAATAAGGAAGAGATGTAGACTTTCGGTGCTAAGACCGGATGCTAGTTTTCACTGCAGAAAGCCTTTAGCTACACAATTTTGTCCCAGGCACATGGTAATCGCAGGTACTATTCCTTTTGGGCTAACCTACTTTTAAGACAAACTATTCAGGCAAGTGAATTGTTTACAGAACTATACTAACTAGACAACTTGAGCAGAGTGTTAGTAGTAGCCTATAATTCTTATTATTGCTATTATTAGTGATAGCTTATTATAATTATAATTATGTGTGTGGGTATATGGATGTAATGGTGTTCCTTTGTGGTTAGTATAAATAAAATTGTTCGTTTACCAGTTTGGTATGGCTTCCTATTATTTTACCTTTTCTAACATGGTATTAGAGCCTCCAAACCCTAGCCTCCACCACTGTTGCCGCCACTAGCCACCATCCCGTCGACCCCCACTAAAACACCATCCTCCCCCACTGTTGCCGAAACCCTAGTTCCCACCATCCCAAAACCCTAGCTACCTTCCCGCGACCCTCTCTCTGTCGCACAACCACCCAAACCACTAAAACACCATCACGCCCAACGTAACCCCACCGTCGACCACCGAAACACCACCGACAACCCACATCACCCTTTGTCGACCCTCGTCAACCCTTCCACGGCCACCGCCGACCACCGAAACACCACCGACAACCACCATCGGCCTTCATCCACCCTCATCGACCTATTTACAGCTCTCGACAACCAACCCTGAGCACTCGACGACCCCCTGTCTCCCTCGCCGACCCTCTGTCTTCCTTTCTACAGCCATCGGACAAACCCTAAGCACTGGCCGACCCTCTGTTTGACTCCCTTCGCTGTAATCTTAGCCTTGGATCAATGTAAGGCTCCTCTAGGTGAAGGTCTACTGGTCTGTTTGTCTCTACTGATCTGATTGCACTAAAGGAGTATCCCACTGCTGTTTTGAGGGTCTCGAGACTATCACAGTTTAAGTTTATGGGGACAGTTTAAAGGTATGTTATGTGGTCAATTTATGATTGATTAAAGTTGTGGGTGGATTCTATTACGTGTTGGTGTGATTAGTCGTGGTTCCTTGAGATTGCTAGCTTGTGATGTCGACTGAGAGCTCTACTCGAGTTGGTGCCTCTCAAACGAGTTCTACTAGAGTTGGTGACTCTCAAACGAGTATGGATAAACAAGGACCTGATAGACAAGGAATCACAGATGTATTTTCGTCATCCACACGATTAGTGAAATCGAAACTAACTGGACCACAAACATGTGTTATGAAAAAAGAAGGTATTACTGACAATTGAAGGTATGAAAAATGAGGATCATTTGTTTGAAAATCCTCATGAGAAGGGAACTGACGAGTACAAGAGATGGAAGTGTGATGATGCCTGACTACTGAGTAAATTGTTGAATTCAATGGAGTCTTCCGTTGAGGTGTTGGTGGCCAATGCCACAACTGCTCATGAGATGTGGACCATACTCGAGGAAACATTTGCCTCGACTAATGATTTGTCCAAACTATACGATGTGATGCGGGGTATCTTCATAATACAGCAAGGAGAGCGCCCTTTCTCAAAATATTTCACAGAGTTCAAAGTTTTAGCAGATGAGTATGATCGGTTGGTACCATTTACCAATCGATATGGGGTCTTCAGAGAGCAACAAATGCAGTTCTTGGTCGTTTGTTTTCTCGCTCGGGTGAACTAGCAGCATGATTCAGCACGTTCCCAGATCTTGGCTGGGTCTGATATTCCCTTCTTATCTGAGGTCTTCAGGAGGATGAGCAGAGCAGTTAGTCGTGAAGAGCCTCGTATTACCGTTGCTGACCAGGGTGATCATACAGCCTTGGGTGTATCTCTTGGAGGACGTCGAGGAGAATTTCGAGGTAAAGGTTGAGATGGGGGTCGTGGTGATGGAGGCCGAGGTAGAGGCCGTGATGACGGACGAGACAGAGGTAGAGGTGGACGTGACACCTGATCTTGCTACTATTGTGGGAGCAAGGACATTTACAGAGCTCGTGTTGAAAGCTATATGGGCGCCCTTCTTCTTCTGTGGCTAATGCAGTGGCAGATTATGATACTCCATCTTCTTCTGAGAGGAGGACTATAGATATGACTGAGGAGGAATATGACCAGTTCATCCAGATACGGATTGGGAACACAGCCGATGCTCCCTCAGCCATAGTTGTAGGAAACCCCGCTGCGGGTGTGGCCGCTCCGAAATCGTAGGTGATCGACTCAGGTGCATCTGCACATATGACTCATTCCACAGGTACTTTTTCGTCTTATCAGTTGACCCCTGGACATAGTGGAGTTATTGTTGCCAATGGTGAAACTTTGGCAGTGAAAGAACAGGGAGTAGCTGCTTTATCTCCATCTCTTACCCTCTCTGATGTTTTACATACTCCTGCTAATCCGTTTAATTTATTATCTGTGAGTCGGATTACAAAAGATTTGAACTGCTCCGTAACATTTTTTTTACTCATTGTATCTTTCAGAATCTAGCTTCGAGCAATACTATCAGTAGAGGACGATGGTCTGTGTGATGGATGAACCTGTGGATATTGCATGCTTGGGGAGATGGTCTCAAATTTTGGATATACACTATCGGTTAGACCACCATTCAATTGCCCAGTCTGAAGAAACTTTGTCCCAGTTTGAGTCAGGTTACACAGTTAGAGTGTAAGTCATGTCAGTTTGCTAAGCACCTGCGTATGCCATATGTGCCCAGACATAATAATAGGACAATTAGTCCTTTTTCTTTGATTCATTTAGATATATGGGGTCCGTGTCCTGTTACCTCTTTATTTGGATTTCGGTACTTCGTAACGTTTGTTGATGATTATTCCCGAATAACTTACATTTATCTTATGAAGCAACGGTCTGAATTACCTACTGTTTTCACCACCTTTTGTAATGAAATCCAAACCCAATTTGGTAAAACTCTTCAGATCCTCCGTAGTGATAATGGGGGTGAGTACATTAGTAAAGTGTTGGATATCTGCGTACATATGTGATTATTCACCAGACGTCATGTCCCGACACACCACAGTAGAATGGCGTTGCTGAGAGAAAGAATAGGCATCTCTTGAAAACTGCATGTGCTCTAATGTTCCAGATAAAAGCTCCCAGAGTCTTCTGGGGTGAAGCGGTATTAACAACATGCTATCTTATTAATAGATTACCATCCTCTGTTCTACATGGTGCCACACCCTTGTTTGTTTTTGCGTCCTCAGCAGATTCCCTTTTCATTGCCACTCAAGATTTTTGGGCATGTATGCTATATGAGAGATACTCGGCCGCAGGTGACCAAACTCGATGCTCGTGCACTCAAGTGTGCTTTCATGGGATATCCTAAGACTCAGAAAGGATATCGTTGTTTCAGATGAAAGATCTTGGTGAACTATAATATTTTCTTGGCATTGAAGTAACTAGGAATACGAAAGGGGTGTTCATTTCTCAGATGAAGTATATTCTTGAGATTCTGGAGCGAACGAGGTATATGAATGCTAAAGAAGTAGACTCCCCTATGAATTCTACTGTTAAGTTTGAGCCGAAAGAAGGAGCGATTCTTCCTGACCCTGAGCAATATCGACGGACAGTGGGCCAGCTTAATTATTTCACTACAATAACTCGTCCAGACATTGCTTATCCAGTGAGTATAGTAAGTCAGTTTTTATCTGATCCTCGTGTTCCTCATTGGCAAGCAGTGTTACGTATTCTTCGGTATCTACACAAAAATCCGAGTAAGAGTATCCAATTTTCTGATCATGGACACATGAGAATGGAAGGATACTCGGATGTTGATTGGGCTGGATGCACATTTGACAAGAGATCTACATCTGGTTATTCTGTTTTTATTGGTGGCAACTTGGTTTCTTGGAAGAGTAAGAAGCAGAATGTTGTCTCCCGGTTTAGTGCTGAGGCGGAGTACCGAGCTATGACATTAGCAACTGCAGAGATTATGTGGCTTCAGCAGTTTTTGATAGAATTACACTTCCCCCTTAGTGATTCTGCCAAACTCTTGGTTGATAATACCTTTGCTATTCATATTGCTATAAACCCAGCATTTCATGAGATGACAAAACATATTGAGGTTGACTATTATTTTGTTCATGATGAATATTAGAAAAGAGTTATTACATTTAGGTTCATTCCTACAGATGAACAGGTGGCATATATTTTTACCAAAGCATTACCGGGTCCGCGTGTCTCGTATTTGTGTAACAAGCTGGACATGGTTGATATATATACTCCAACTTGAGGGGGGTGTTAGTAGTAGTCTATAATTCTTATTATTGTTATTATTAGTGGTAGCTTATTATAGTTATAATTATGTGTGTATGGGTATATGGATGTAATGGTGTTCCTTTGTGTTTAATATAAATAAGATTATTCGCCTACCAGTTTGGTATGGCTTCCTATTATTTTACCTTTTCTAACACAGAGAAGCTCATTTCTCGTTCACAATTGTCAATAGTAAACACTAAACACCCACATTTGTCTCCATAGGAATCATATTTTAGTTTCTGAAAAAGAAGTGCCAACGAAAATTGTACTTTGTGATGCATCAGTCTCTGTTTCATGAGTTCATATAGCTAAATTCCTCAAAAAAGTGCATTCTGAGAGTTTGAGGTGAAGAAATAGCAACATCTTGCCTACAATGTCAGCTTGTGACTTAATTGAAACTATGACCCTAGATAAAGCAGCATGGCGAAATAGGATTTCATGTATTTGGACCCAAGTAGTTGGGACAAGGCTTTGTTGAGTTCAGATGAGTTGGTTTTTCCACTTGAATGGACCTTTATCTCCATTTATATATCCAGTACTCATGTGACACGGGAAAGAATGGATAAAACTCTACGACACTGCTTTCATTATGTAGAGGGATTCACATCACACATCCCGTCATTGGCAGGTATCAACCCTAACCATAAGTGTAGAACATAGATTGTGTATACGGTTCATCTTCTTTCCAGTGATGCAAGAATTAGCATTCCTTTCTCAAAGCTTTGTTTCACAAGTTGAAATTTTTTGCAAGCACAATACTTAGCACAGACAGAAGTGTAGGAGGAATGTAGGATTGCTCACTTAAAAAAATAGAGGCAAACATAGTAGGATCATTTGGGCTAATAAAAGGGAATGGCTTCTTTTGTAAGCTGGGGAGGGGTGGGGGGATTGGCAATATTAGTCGGGAACTGTAAAGTTTCCATGCTTATTACAGGATCTTCACCAAAAAATTGCTATCAACCTGCTCCCCCAGCCCCAAAAGAACACAAGTAATAAAGAAAAGGAAGGGAAAAAAAGGGAAAACTGAAAATAAACCATCCCCAAAATTCCCTTGATGATACAAAAAAACATGCTTCATTAAGTGTTATAAGAGAATATATCTAAAATGCTATGCTATCCTATCCTATTGGAGAAATGGGGATTATTCAAACTACGTTGCACAAAGAAATTTAAGCTTAGAGGAATAAACAAGGTTATTCTGTCGCTGAATACAAAATAAAAGTTCCAGCTGTAAAACACCATTTTGGAAAAAGAAATGCACACATATCAAGACTCGAAAACTTGTAGGAGAGTTAAAACAACAATGAGTAATCTGAATCATCAAGATGTTGGGAAAATCTAATGCGAATATTTACAATTACCTTTGCTAAGTAACCCCGAAAATCATCAGGGTGGTTAGTGATGAGTTGATCATACACAGATACAGCATCACTAACATGGCCCCAGTCTGAATAGGCTTTTCCAAGAAGCAATTCAACCTGAAATAGTATATCATAAAACAAAATGGGGAAAATCAGAGGAAGAAAAGCAATCTAATATGACAAGAAAATTCTCAACCATAAAATGATTCTAATAATACTCTTCGCCCCCCCTCCAAAATAAATAAATAAATAAATTAATTAAAAAACCGAGAACACAATAAAAGGGGGAAGGAAAGGGTGTCATACAGCAAGGACAGTGAAGAAAATTCTTCGTAAAAATGGTTAATAAATTGCATATTATATTATAAGTGCTCCCAACAAAATTAGAAGCAAAATGAGGAATTTGTGAAATTAGTACGAAATACAAAAGACTAGCCCCTTTCACTTATAGTCTTAATAATCCCACAACAAAGAGACGAAACAGGATGTGTCATGGTGCAGGAGGAATTTAATGCAAGAGTATTTTTTATTGTTGCATGATTGATGTAAATCTATTAGATTGATGAGAAAGTCTAATAAACAACTAGGGAAAATTACATATAAAACTCTAGGGGCTGACCCTTATGAAAAATTACAAATAACATTTATGATGGTACCAATCTAACTACCCGTCCATTTTCGTTAAATGATCTAAATGGAAAAGGGAGATTTTTACCACTTTACCTACTTTCTTCTGGATAATTTTGTCAATTCAGTTATGTTTCCCTTCCCTTCCCTTCTCTTTTTCATTTTTCTTTTATGTTTCCCAGCCACCTCCTCTTCTCCACCAATCAGTCTCTTAAATTTCATACACTGCTCCACCTTTACCAAAAAACATACACTATATCTCTTTACATATACATGTGTATGTGTAACCAAACCAAACCTTTGTCCCAATCAATTGGGGGGTCGGCTAATACATGTGTGTGTGTATATATACTAATTTGGCTTAGTTTATATAGCTTCTATTTTGGTAGGCATATATTGCAGTCTGCTTTTGTGGGTGAGCGCTCTGGCTGAAGGACTTATAGTCTACAGACAAATACGATTTTCTTTGCAAGTCGAGGTTGTAGCTCGAATCACTTGGAGAAGGGATGCATTAGTGCGTTTTTGTTGTTGAACTTGATGACTAAGGGAAGCAAGGAAGGTTTTGGTAAAGAATGAACTAAAATTTAAGACACAATAAAGGAATAAGTTCTAATGATGAGGCAGTGGCTTGCTGCTTGGGAATGGGAGGAATGGGGAGGCAGTTTCTGCGGAAAGGGAGGAGGAGAAGGCAGTGGACGGGGGAAGAGGAGGGATGGGGTGGCTGCAGAAAGGAAAAGGGAGGGAGAGGTGGCCGTGGCTGGGGAAGGGGAGGTTATGGAAGATGGTGAACTAGAAATGCAGAGGTAGGGGAGGCAGGGAAGGGGAATGGGAAGGGGAAGAGGCAGCAACTGGGGAAGTGGTGGCAATGGACGGGGAATGAGAATGGAGAGGATGGGCTATGAAGCAGAGACTAAATACATCCTTAAAATTTCTTCCCATTCACCCCTTCATGTGCATTGGAAATTATGCTTCAACGCTAGGTGTGAAGAGAATTTTTAGGCTAGTATTTAGCAACACCCAAGAGAGAGGAACGATAAAGTGGGTAATTGACTAAGGGAGATAGATAGCGGGTTGAGATTAGTATTTAATTTGAAAAAAAAATCAAGAATTGGGTTTAGTTTGTTAGAATGACTAAACCCTGGGGTCTTATGTGTAATTTCATCAAACAACTATAATAACTTGCCACATTTAAGAGATGAACAGTCCACGACATGAATATGGAAAAAGCATAAAAGAAAAATGTAAAAGAAACATCAAGACACTAGCACCAATACTTGACACTAGGAATGGAACTAAGCTAATATGGCTTAGTACATGCAACAAAAATTAGTGACAGCGCAGTGGGGATAAGAAAGTAAAGCCATCGATGGGTTGGGTTGCAATCAATAGAGAGAACTAGAGGGGCCGATGGATGTCGTTGTCGTTGAACAGCCAAGGCGCGTGAACAAGCAAACAGCCATTGAGCGACCCATTGAGGCTGTTGCTGGAGTTGGGTCGGATCGCGATCGGTGGAAGAGAAGATGTCGATATGAGCTGATGCAAAAGAAGATGTCGTCGTCAGTGGAAGAGGTGTCATTGTCGTTGTCACAAGTGGAGGAGAAGAGGTTGACGTGGTGCACGTCGGAGTGGTTGATGCTTGCAAAGTAGGAGCGGGACTATCGATGCACAACAGTTAGGGTTCTGACGATAGCTATGGTTTTGGCGATGGCCCTGATCCACACCCGGATGGTGCTAACCTTTGTGTACATATGCCCTGCTGGTGAGACTTGGTTTTTTTTAATACTTGTTTGTCTTTTTCTTGTGCATTTTAATCTACTATTCATGCTTCTTTTGAGCCTTAGTCCGACCTATAAAGAAGTATGTGCTGATCCAAACTGCATCAATGCCTTGTAAGAAGAATTAACTGCTCATCACAAGACTTGTACTTGGGATTTGGTCTGGTTCCATTGCCTGTTGGTAAAAACTTTATTGGATGTAAGTGGATTTACAAAGCTAAAACTCATCCTAATGTTTCTCTGGAGCGTTATAAGGCCATGTTAGTTGCCAAGGATTTTTCTCATAAGTATAGGATTGATTATGAGGAAATTTTTGCATATGTGACTAACATGACTACAGTTCTTACTCTTATTTCCGTTGCTACCATTCATCAGTGGCCTATTTTCCAACTGGATGCCAATAATACTTTTCTCAATGGACATCTTAACAAGGAAGTTTATATGTAATAACTCATGTTTTATAAACCAATAGAAATAAGACACATTTTTTTAATCCGACCGGTTAAGCTTATGGAATTAGTATAGTATTTGATAGTTAATTATAAAAATAAATAAATAATGATAAATTAGTAGAAAATCTTAAAATAAAATTTCCGACAAAACCTCATAATTCATTTTGAAATTGAAACTCAAAATCTTACATCTATTAAAAATACCTGTAATCAATAAATTGCAATAAAATATATTATATAGATAATAAAATCTTAGTGAAAATTTTAACTATACGATAATTCATAAAAATGCATTAAAAGTTTATACCTAAATTTTTAGAATTTTCTGGATTAAAAACTTGACATCGAAAATTTTACGAAGTATAAAATTTGCTCAACTGTACACTTGTCACACATGCTAATCAGCTGCCACATGCAAGGGACAACTGTCCATACTCCTGTCTATATATGTATCCACAACCCGTTTGGTTCAAGACTTTTCCCAAGCTTTTTCATGCGTTGTAACCAATCCTTGGTTAAGAAACTTCTGAGAGAAGAAAGTTAAACATAATATATACAATATATATAATATATGCATATATTATACTCATATGAGCTGTTGAAGCTCAATCAATAGAGGAACGAAGATAGTTGCACACTCAGCCGCCAGACCACGCCTCCACCACCGGCGCCAGCGCCAACACCGGCTCCCCGCCTGTTTTCCCTCTCTCTCTCCCTCAATCTCTTTTGACTGCGTAAGTCACACCGATTTTCAACCCTCTGGAGAGAGGGTGTGACATTATATGTGTCCTCCTCAGGACCTCCCTCATCTTCCTGGTTTTGTATGTTGTCTTCAACATGCCTTCAATGGCTTGAAGTAGTTTCCTCGTGCTTAGTTTGAGCGTTTTTAATCCACTCTTTACTCAAATTGGTTTCACTCATAGTCTTCATGATGCTGCAGTTTTTCTCTGCCACTCCTGTTGGAATGGTTATTTTGTTATTATACGTGGATAATATGAACATCACTGATTTTGTTTCTACCGGTATCTCTAAAGTGAAACAACATTTGTTTCGTGAGTTTGAGATGAAAGATTTAGGTCCTCTGTGCTAATTTCTTGGTATAGAGGTTGCTTCTTCACCTAAGAGCTATATCTTATCTCAATCAAAATATTCTTCTTAAGGATCCTACTGTTTATTGAGAGTTGGTTGTGTGTTTTGTATATCTTACTATAACTCGTCTTAATATTGCATATGCCGTTCATGTGATCACTCAATGTCTCTGCTTCTCGTTCCACTCATTGGGTTGCTTTGCTTCACATTTTGCGTTATATTCGTGGTACTATCTTTCAGACTTTAGTGTTGTCTTCTTTTTCGTCTTTAACTCTTTGGATTTATGCTGATGTTGATTAGCTTGGCGATGTGTCTGATTGCAAGTCTACGACTGGTTTGCGTTTTTTCTCAGCAATTTTCTCATTTCTTAGAAAAGAAAGAAACAGTCTATCATAATTCATTCTACTGCTAAAGATGAATATCGTGCCACGACTCATGCTACTGGTGAGATTATTGGCTCAGATGGCTACTCACTGATTTTGGTGTCTCTCGCACTCTTTTCCTACCTCTCTCTACTATGATAACAAGAAACAGCCTCTCTACTCATTGATTTAGGGTATAGGTTTGGCTCTATTTATGTTTTGTAAGCCTTTCATTATTGTAATAATAGATTTCTTCTTAATCTCCTCTTTTGTAACAGATAGAACAACAAAGAAAAATAACCATTCAAGAAACCTACTCCAAATAGTTGGCCCAAATGTTTTCTTGAATTCAGTTGCTTTTAACTATTGATGCTTGAGGTAATATTTATCCCCTCATCTTTAACTTACAATTCCAAATTTTTGTAGCTGAAGAATGTCCTATTGCATCATTATAGCACAAATATAACTAAAAACACAAAAAATGCTACACATCTAACCCTACAACATGTAATCAAGCGAGTATAAATTCCTCAGATGTCCATCATGGATATGCTTAAAAGGGCAGCATAAGGAAAAAGAGAAGCGCGGGGGCGGGGGGGTTTAAAGAAACTGAAGCACCACAAAACTACAAAGGAATATGCATTATCATCTATATTCTATAATTGCATGATTATTAAGTAAAATAAAACCTGAATGTGGTGAAGACTGTGAACTGAAGCCAAATTAAAATATTAATGCAAAGCACAAATTAAAGATGAGCGTAGAAATTAGGTTAGGTAACAAACGTCTTCTCGTTATAATAAATGATAGAATATTGTGCTTTGAGGCCAGAAGTGATATGAATGAAGAGTGCACAGTTGCATATATTATGATAGAATTGTTAGCTTTATTATAATTATATTAGCTTTATTATTATTATTATTCGGTGTAGTTAGGCATATTATATCTTCGTATGTGGTCTTGTTATTCTATAAATAAACCGTTGCGTACTCTATTAGGGTTAACGCCTTCATTTAGCCTAATACTATTCTATTAACATGGTATCAGAGCCTAACCCTAGCCACTGCCGCCATCATTGAAACCCTGGCAACCACCCACAGCCACCACCGCACCTCTGAAACCCTAGCCAGATCCACCAACAGCCATTGAAGCCTCAACCGCATCACTACAAGACCCTTGAAACCCTAGCCAGACACTCCAGCGAGGCTCGCCGCTCACTATCGCATACCCAGCAAGCCTCGTCGGCACTCGTCGCCTCTCTAGCAAGGCTCAAAGCCTCTCGTCGACTTCTCAGCGAGGTTCAGCCTCTCGTCACACCACTCATGGTGCCGACACCCGCCAGAACCACCACCATTGGTGCCGACACCCCCAAATCAATCCACCGTCGTCGCCGACACCAGTTGCTGCCACCCTACCAGTCGCCGAAATCCACCAAAAACCCACTAAACAGTAACCAAAGTCATCGATCGTGTCCCAAAAATAGTCTTCGACCATTTAAATAGTCACTGGAAACCTGGAAAAGTCACCGGGAAAGTTGCCGGAACATTCGCACCGGTCTCAGCAGTTTTGTGTTTTCATCTCCCTCACTGCATCCCTTCATTCATCCGTACAATGGCCTGCTTTCCATTCACCGCTAAGTTCTATGCCGTCCAATTTTTGTTGATGTAGTGAAAGTTATCTGGTTGTGAATTCTCTGGTATTTGAACAAGAATGTTATCGGAGGGCGATAGGCCTGCTACCCCGACTTCTGAGACTGCTGAGTCTCTGATGGATACCGGACGACCAATGAGAACTAAGGTGTTCTCTTCTTCTACTCGGCTTGTCGATGAGAAGCTTGACAGTGCTTCTGCTTATCCCTTGTGGCGGAAGAATGTGTTGAAATCATTGCAAGGCATAGAATTGGATTCCCACTTATTTGACGATACCCTTGATCCTAGTTCTCCTATTTATCGTACCTGGATACGAGATGATGCTTGTCTCTTCAGTCAGATTATGAATTTCATGGACCGCAGTGTCAAGATTTTGGTTGCCAGTGCCGATACGGTAAAAGAAATATGGGAGGCTCTAGAGGACATTTATGCCTCCACAAATGACTTATCGCGTTTTTATGATGTGATGCGAGGTTTCTTCCGCTCGCAACAGACTGGTCGTCCTCTTCAGGAGCACTTTATGAGGTTTAAAGTGCTTGTCGACGAGTTTGATCGGCTTCTTTTATTCACCAGTTCTATCAGTAAGTTTCAGGAACAGCAAATGCAGATTCTCGTCGTGTGCTTCTTAGCCAGTTTGGATCCTGAATATGACACGGCTCGTTCCCTGATTCTTGCTGGGACAGATATTTCTACATTATCTGAGACTTTCCATAGGGTGAGTCGTTCGATGCGCCGTGATAACATCCGGCCTTTCTCTGATGCTAATGATCAGTCTGCCCTTGTTGCTTCTCGAGGAGGCAATGGAACTTGTGACCAAGGCCGTGGTAGGGGCCGTGATGGAGGTCGAACCGGTGGGGGGGCTCGTGAGACTCGTTTTTTCCACTATTGTGGGATCCAGGGCCATATTCGTAGTCAGCGTTATATAAACTACATGGAAGACCGTCTCCCGTGACAAATGCTACTGCCGAGTACATCCAGGTAGACTCGTCTTCCTCTTTTCAAAAGCAACTCGTAGAGATGACCCCAGCTGAATATGAGCAGTATGTTCAGTCTGAAGTTACTACCCTGAGTCCTCCTGCTCTTACTATCGCTACCTTTGCAGGTAATCCTAGTGCATGTCTGGCAACTACTCCATCTGCCTGGGTGATTGATTCAGGTGCCTCATATCATATGACTGGTTCGGTAGGTATATTATCTGACTATCAGGTGACTCCTAGCCATCGTGGTGTTCTTGTGGCTAATGGATTTTTTTTACCAGTTAAGGGGCGTGGAGCCGCTACTCCTACACCCTCCTTAACCCTACCTAATGTCTTATATACTCCTGAAAATCCATTTAACTTATTATCTGTTAGTCAACTCACTAATGATCTCAACTGCTGTGTGATTTTTTATCCTGATGATTGTGTTTTTCAGGATCTTACGACGAGGAAGATTATCAGTAGAGGTCGAGTTTCTGGTGGGCTTTACTTGGTGGAGGAGGTGGCTGCTACGACCTGCTTAGTAGTTCCCTCTCCTAGTTTTGAGGCTCATTGCTGTATGGGGCATCCATCTATATCCAGTTTACATAGTCTGTGTCCTAGTTTTCGCTCTATTTCTCGTATTGAGTATGAGTCGTGTTGATTGGCAAAGCACATGCGTGTGCCTTTATTATCTCGGGTCAATAAACAAGTTTCGGCTCCTTTTTCTTTGGTTCATTCAGATGTTTGGGGGCTGTGTCCAGTAGAGTCTGTTTCTGGCTTTCGTTATTATGTCATATTTGTTGATGATTATTCTCGTATGACTTTTTTATATCTTATGCGACATAAATCGGAAGTAGCATCTATTTTTTTCTCATTTTGTATGAAAGTAAAAACCCAGTTTCAGGCTCAGGTTAAATATTTGCGCAGTGATAATGGTGGCCAGTATCTCTCCACCCAGCTGAACACTTTTCTGTCCACTAATGGTATTATTCATCAGACTTCTTGCCTACCTACCCCACAGCAGAATGGCGTCACTGAGCGCAAGAACCGCTATATTATGGAGACTGCTCGTGCTCTCTTGTTAAATAGCATGCAATTAACACGATATGTCCCCAGAAATGCTAAAGCATATGCATTTGTGGAGTTTACTCCTCGCTGAGGAGTAGACTCCACAAATGCTTAAGCACATGCACTTTTTGGCTCCTCGCTGAGGAGCCAAAAATTCTCAAGGCTAGAGAGAAAAGGGGTATCGCTGTTTTTGTCCATCTCTCCACAAGTTCTTTGTGTCCCGGGATGTTACATTTGTGGAGTCTACTCCTTTCTTTTCTACATCAGATTCGACTGTGTCGGGGAGTGGGCAGTTTGATCTTGAACATCTTGATTTTTTAGTGTCTTGTTTGCCTTTGTCCTCTTCTTCAGGCGTTTTTCCTACTGAGGGGTCCTCTTCACCTTCTTCTTCCACTCCTTCAGCTTTTTTGGAACTTTCCTTTACTGAGCCAATCTCCTCATCTGCGGATCCTCTTCCCACGGTAAGTGTTCTTTCCCCTGCTTGTGATATTCCTATTGCTACTCGGAAATCCTATCGCACTTGCAAGGATCATTCTCTCTATACTACCTCCTACAAGGGCCTCTCCGTCTCCTTACAGACTTGTATCGCCACTCTCGATTAGGCCACTATTCTTCGCACTGTTTCTGAGGTTTTTGTTGACCTTGGCTTGTGGGGTGCTATGTTGGAGAAAATGCACGCTCTTGAATCCACTTCTACCTGGTCCCTCGTTTCTCTTCCGGCAGGCAAGCAGGGTATTGCTTGCAAATGGGTCTTTACGGTCAAGGTCAATTCTGATGGTTCTTTACGGTCGCTTGAAGGCCCATCTCGTTGCCAAGGGGTATGCTCAGGCATATGGGGTTTTAACTATTTTGAGACCTTCTCTCCCATCGCCAAGATGGCATCTGTTCGCCTGTTTATGTCACTGGCTGCCACTCGCCATTGGCCTCTGTATCAACTTGACGTGAAAAATGCCTTTCTCCATGGCAATTTGCAAGAGGAAGTTTATATGCAGCAACCTCCCAATTTTGTTGCTTAGGGGGGGTCGCAGCTGGTTTGTCGCCTCCATCGGTCTCTTTATGGCTTGAAGCAGTCTCCACGTGCGTGGTTTGGTCGCTTTAGTATGGTCATGCACCAATTTGGTCTTCTACAATCCGGCAAAGATCATACGGTGTTCTATAGACGCTCATCTGCTGGTTGTATTCTATTGATTATTTACGTTGATATTGTTATCACAAGTGATGATGCAGTAGGCATTTCTGCGTTGAAGCAATTTTTGAAATATCAGTTCCAAACTAAAGACTTGGGAGAATTGAAATACTTTCTTGGTGTCGAGGTGGCACGAGGTAAGAAGGGTATCTTTATCTCCCAGAGAAAGTATGTGTTGGATATTCTTGCTGAAGCAGAGTTTTTGCACGTAAAGGGGGTCGAGTCACCTATGGACCTGAGTGTTAAACTTCTCCCTGATGAAGGTGATGTTTTTCCTCATCCCGGTAGATATAGGAGAATGGTTAGAAAGTTGAATTATTTGACAATAATGACAAGATCAGATATAGCCTTTCCTGTGAGTGTGGTGAGCCAATTCATGGCTGCACCTCAGGTCCCACATTGGAATGTCGTGGTTAGAATTCTACGCTATATCCACAGTAATCCCGATAAGGGGTTGCACTTTAGTGATCACGGCCACTCTATGATGGAAGGGTATTCTGATGTTGACTGGGCGGGATGGCCCATTGATCGGCGGTCTACGTTTGGATTCTTTATATTTATCAGTGGCAATCTTATCTCTTGGAAGAGCAAGAAGCAGGACGTGGCTTCGAGGTCAAGTGCAGAAGCAGAATACCAAGCCATGGCCTCGGCCACATCTGAGATTTTGTGGTTTCGTCAGTTGCTTAGTGAGTTGGGTAATCCCTGCAATGACCCAACGAAACTTTGGTGTGATAATAAATCTGCAGTGTATATTGCCACGAATCCGGTGTTCCACGAGCGTACTGAACATATCGAGGTGGACTGTCATTTTATTCGGCATGGGCATCAAAATGGTGTAATCGTGTTCGGTGCAGTTCGTACTGGAGAGCAGTTGGCGGATATCTTTACTAAGTCTATTCCAGGTCCTCGGGTTCGACACATATGTAGCAAGCTGGGCATGTTAAATATATATACACCAGCTTGAGGGGGGTGTTAGCTTTATTATAATTATATTAGCTTTATTATTATTATTCGGTGTGGTTGGGCACACCATATCTTCGTATGCGGTCTTGTTATTTTATAAATAAACCGTTGCGTACCCTATTGGGATTAACACCTTCATTTAGCCTAATACTATTCTATTAACAAGAATATTGTGATTTGAGGCCAGAAGTGGTACGAATGAAGGGTCCACAGTGCATATATTCCATTCCATATAACATAAACCCAAAACAAATAAACAAATGGAAAAAAGGCGGAAGAAGAGGCCAATCAATCAACTTTTCCAGGCAGTGCAGTATGATTTTACAACCTACATCCATATGACTGGAGAAATCAAGAAACATTTGCGAACAGTGCCACTCCGAATATGCTAGATTTGTAAACTATTGCCAGTAACAACTCACTTGGATTGAATCCATCACCTGCGACTCTGTCTTCAATGCCCTGCCATCAGAATTAATGCTACGATCATTTGATTTTTCTGTTTCCAAGTGTTCACGAGAGGCCAGAAGGACCTGCACAGCCTGTACATACATTAGACAGAAATAAATAACTTAATTCTTGTCTGCCATTTTGCAGGTTGTCGTAACATACGAAATATAAGAATCAAATGCTTAACTAGGCATAAAAATCTTCGTCAATAAATGAAAACAGCAGCTAAGTAAAGATGATGAGAAATCAAAATTTTCTCAATTACAATTTGGTCAATGAATGAATCATTCCAATTCGAGAGAAAACAATAACCATTACCTTCACCATACTTGACAAATTAATGGACTGATACAAAGCCATTGGAACCATTAAACAAGGGAAATTCTCCCTCCAGTCCTCCATACAGTATAACTTATATTGAAAAATCAACCCAATTCCTCAAGAAGACCAAAATGACCCTCAAGAAGACCAAAATGATCGGCTAAGTTCCAAGAAACTCTATATCCAGAATGCAAAAAGGTATAAATCAAAGTTGTTGCTAATCATTGAGGGACATAGCAGAAATATAGTGAACAAGCGTTCTAAATTTTCAGACCCCACACCACCATAACTGCAGGGAGAAAGCAAATCATAAGCAGTTAGATCATTGCCGACTTTCTCCAGGGTCTGATAAAATGCTATGAACTCCAATCACAGGCTTGATTGTTGCACCTAGCACCTCACGATTCCTCAACTCCCCCTAGGATCATTGATTCAAGTGCATACATCTAAGTATTTCCACTTCACTTTCATTGAATAGTACATGCTCACTAAGAAAGCCGAGATTATAAGTAAACAATGGTAGTGGTAGCGGTAGCAAGGAGGAGTTTTTACATTCTATTATTCATCCACTAATTCTTCTGGTGTAGAACAAGGCCATGAGTTGGAAAATGGCAATATTGTCGTAGGTCTGGGTTTGGGGGAAGAAGATGGGGAAGAAGATGACTAAGAAAGATTGAGAAGTAGGGAGAGAAATAATAACCCAACATGCGTAATTAGCCCTTACAACCCGTGTGTATTTATAATACTATCATCTCAGTGACAAATTACAAAAATACCCCGAGTAACATAAACATACTAACACTCTACTTCAAGCTAGAGCATAGAAATCAAACTTGCCCTTCTTGAAAAGTTGAAAGTTAGCCTCTTAAAAGTAGAACTAGAGAACAGTTTCGTGAGAATATCACCAAATAGATCTTCTGAACATAAGGAGTGGTAAGCTTCTTCGTCATCAAGAGATCCCAAATAAAGTGACAGTCGACCTCAATATCTTTAGTGCGATTAAAAAAAAAATGATTATTAGCAATAAAGATAGCTACTTGATTATCACAAAGCAATTCTATAGAAGTAGAAGGTGTGACATTGAAATCCTAAAAAATTGAGCGGACCCATAACATGGTAGAGGTAGTATAAGCCATAGCACAGTACTCCGCTTCAGCACTAGACCGTGCAACAACATTTTATTTCTTACTGCACTAAATGACAAAATTATGGCTAACAAAGGTCTAATATCTAGAGGTAGACCGCGTATCAAAGCGACTACCACCCCAATCAATATCACTATATCGGATCACAGATAAACAATTAGATAGGCGATACATTAGTCCATGACCTGGAGCACATTTCAAGTAGCATAGAATACAACAAAAAACGTAGAAATGTGGCTAAACAGGAGTATGCATAAACTGACTTACTACACCAACACAAGCTATATCGAGGCGAGTAACAGAAAAGTAAATCAACTTATTAACAAGGCACCGATAACAACCAACATCCATAAAAAAAGTCTCTCTGATCCGATTGAGCACGACACTAGAGTCCATCGAAATATCAACAGGTCAAGCCCCTAAAAGCCCAGTCTCAAAAAGGAGATGAAGCACATATTTTCTTTGGACAAAGATACACCCTTAGAGTGTTAGCAAAATAGAAGATGAAAACAGAAATTATTATTGCAATAACCAAATGCTTAACTACAAAACTTAACTATATATATACAAAGTAAAACTTAAACCCTAATTAGCCTTAAAAGACTAAATTATCCTTTAACAAATAAATAACAAAATAACCAAAAATACAGTTTTATGCCACCTCGAACTCACGATGCAAGTCTGGTGAGCAGTGAAAGTTTGTCAAGCAGGAACCGAAAATGAGTTGAAGTGTGAGTCTTAGTGAAGAAATCGACAAGCTATAATGACAAAGAGACGAAACAGAGGTTAATAGTACCAAATTGAAGATGCTGATGAACAAAGTGACAATCAATCTCTATATACTTTGTACGTTCATGGAAGACAGAGTTATGAGCTATCTGAATCGCACTCTTATAATCATAACAGAAAGAAGTAGGAGAAAAGAGAAAGAGAGATCCAAACTAGAAAGGAGCCAACAAAACCAAACAATCTTAGTAGTAGCATGAGCCATGGCACGATATTCAGCTTCAGTAGTAGAACGAGCAATGACTGATTGTTTTTTACTTTTCCAGAAAATAAGAGTCACCAAGAAATACATAAAAGCCAGTAGCAGACTTCCGATAAGATGCATCACTAGCCCAATCAGCATCAACATAAGCCCAAAGAGTCAATGATGAAGATAAAGACAAGAATAAGCTATGAGAAATAGTACTACGTACATAATGCAGAACGCGAAACAAAGCTTCCCAATGAATGGAGCGAGGAGTAGAGACAAATTGACTCACCATATGGATAGCATAAGCAATATCAGGACAAGTCACAATAAGATAGACCAAACACACAACCGGCTCTCGATAAACAGTGGGATTCTCAAAAAGAATTCCATTAGAAGGAAAGAACTTAGCATTCAACTCAATAGGAGTATCCACAACCTTATCATCAGTGAGACGACCACGGTGGATCACCTCATTTGCATATTTTGATTTAGATAAGTGATAACATGTGGGCGAAGAAGCAACCTCTATAACAAGAAAGTATCGAAGATGACCTAAGTCTTTCATCTCAAACTCACGAAACAGATGTTGCTTCACTTCAGATATAACAGTAGAGTTAGAGTCAGAGTTAGTGATGATACATGGCCATTCTGTCAAGATACCTAGCCGTTTTGTCGTCCCTTGCCCCATATTCCCCCATCAGTTGATTGACAAGTTGAGAATCACTGAAAACCTCCAAATTCTCAATATCGAGCTTCAATGCAGCTTGTAGCACTGCTAGCAGCGCTTCATATTTGGCCTCATTGTTAGAGGTGTTGAAGCCAAATTTCATAACTTAGTCAAGGATTACCCCACACGGTGAGGTGATGACTATTCTGGCCCATGCTATTTTGCTGTTGGAAGCCCCATCAATCTACAATTTCCAAGTTTCGGAGGACGTTCTCCCCCCGACCAGGGTGTGTCTCAGCTGGACCTTCCTCGTATGCTAGCTCGGCCCTGGAGAAATCGGCAACAAAGATAGACAACACCTGGGCCTTGATAACAGTTCCAGGTTGGAAGCTAATGTCGTGCTCTCCCAGCTTGACAACCCACTTCGTCATTCTTCCAGTTAGGTAGGTTCTAGAGAATATCGCTTTAAGTGGATATTTGGTAAGGACAACCACTTAATGCGCTTGAAAATAGGGCTGCAACTTTTGCGAAGCGATGACTAAGGTGTAGGTTAATTTCTCCAAGGAAAGATATCTCGTTTATGAGCCCGTCCAGTTGTGGCCAACGTAGTAAACCGGTCTCTATTGCTTCTCTTCTTCTTTGAGAGCACTGCACTGGCTGCATGCCAAGATACATCCAGGTAGAGATAGAGAGTTTCACCCCCGATTGGGGTTGATAGTAAAGGAGATGCAGTTAGGTAGTCTTTCAAGGTTTGGAGGGCCTGATCGCACTCCTCAATCCAGATGAACTTTACCCCCTTCTTCAAGGCTTGAAAGAATGGCTGGCACTTACCTGGTGCTTGGCTGATAAATATGTTCAAGGCCGCAACCATTCCCGTCAAATTTGCACTTCCTTTATCGCGCTTGGCTTCTAGACGGCTTGTATAGCTTTGATGTGGTCAGGAATGGCTTCAATACTGCGATTGATGACCAAGAATCCTACAAATTTTTCTGACCCAACCCAAAAACGTATTTGTCAGCATTTATGTGCCTTGAGGATGTTAAAATTTGTTGGAAGTAAGTGAGGTGGTCCTCTAGTCCTTTGGATTTTACTACCATGTCATCTATATAAACCTCCATGATTCTTCCCAAAACACCTGCGAACATTTTGGTGAACATTCTCTAAAAAGTTGCTCGTACATTCTTAAGTCCGAACGACAAAACGTTATAGTAGTAGTTACCCCGGAGAGTGATGAAAGCTGTCTTTTCTTGGTCCACACTGTGCGTGGAAATTTTATGATAACCCCCGTACGCAACTAAGAAGCTCATCCGCTAGTGCGCGGTGGCGGAGTCCACCAACTGGTCGATCTTAGGCAGAGGGAAACCGCCTTTTGAGCATGCCTTGTCGAGGCTTGTGAAGTCCACACAGACCCTCCACCTGCCATTTTTCTTCTACACCACTTTGGCATGATGAGGGGCAGAGTGTCAACTTTTCTACTTGATGGGCCTATATGCTAGATTGACGTTCAGAACATGACAAATGAAAGTTGGATCCACACCGGGCATATCATACGGAGTCCAAGAAATACTTCAACATTCCTTCGTTGCAGCCAGAGTAATTCCATCTTTTCCTGCTCGGCCATGGTTGAGCTGAGTAAGAAAAATCTATCCAGGTCGTTGGGATCAATTGGGACAAATTCAAGATCTTCCATGATTTTGACCTTTACTTCCCCTCCAATGTCTTCCATCACGAGATGATCAGGAACTTCAATTATTTTGACCTGTTCAGTGAGGAGCTCGACATTGAGGATTGTGATGAAGCACTACTTAGAGGCAGCTTGGTCCCCATGAATCACCTCCACTCCGCCACTGGCGGGATACTTTAACATCTGATGGTAAGTGGAGGGGACTACTTTCAACTCGTGCAACCATGTTCGGCCCACAATGGCATTATATGCCAATGGCACATCCACCATTAGGAAGTTTGTCAAGATCTCTACTGTTCCTGACTTGACAGGCACCGCAACTCGCTCCAAAGGCCATACTGGTTGTGAATTTGAATTCGATGAGTGGGGTGGGGACTTAGATTCTGGTCGCTGAGGTTGTTCTTCTTCAAGAGGTTGTTATACACTATTTCGGCCAAACTTCCTTGATCAACGAGTATCCTTTTAACATCGAATCCAAGATCAAGAGAAATTACTAGGGCATCATTATGGGGGTGTTGCACTTTCTCTGAATCTTCTTCGGTGAAGGAAATCCATTTGGATTGCACCTCGGCTCTTGGTCTCTTACTGCCAACCTCCACCTTCATCACTTCCCTCATGTGACTCAATCTCCGCATCTGGCCTTGAATTACGTTCTTTTGTCCTTGGTCCACCAAGTCGTGGATCATATTGATGACTCCACGATGGGCTAGCCTTGGTGCCTGCTCGGTCTAGGGAGCTTCGGCTGGCCTCCCTTTGGTAGCGTTCTCATCCACGAATTCTCTCAAGTGGCCTTGCTTTACCAAATCCTCCAAGTGCTGCTTATGTGCCATGCATTCCTTTGTTTTGTGCCCCATTTCTTTGTGCTATGAACATCTCCATTTTATCCCCTTCTTTATGGCTACATTAATAGCCTCTTTGGACATCCTCGGTGGCCAGGAGAAATGCATCCTGTCCCTGATCTAGGGAGGATTTTATAAATCGGCTCCTTGAAGATCGTGATGGCTACTTCCCGAGGGCTAGAGGGGCTTAGCTCTCAGTTTGATCAGAACACCTGAATTATCTCTCCTTGCTTTTTTGTTTAGCCCCAATGGGCTGGAACTGGGATCCTTACCTTTTCTATGATCGACGTCTTCTTCCACCCATATGTATTGTTCTACCCTACTCATAAGCGCTGAGACGTCCTTGGGTGACTTCTTGATTAAGGAAGCTTGCAACTTTCTTCCAGGCAAAAAACCGTGCTTAAACAACGCAACGGCCAATTCCTCATTACAGTTCTCAATGTTATCGTATGTCTCCCAGTAACTCCTTGTGTAGTTGCGAAGAGGCTCCTTTCTTTTCTCAGCACCAACAAGGAATCGATTTCTTTCGGAATCTTGGTATTGGTGATGAACCGAGTGACAAGTCCCTTAGAAAGGTCCTACCAGCTTGCTATTAATCGTGGGGGTAGCCAGTCAAACCACCTAAGCACGGCTTCTCCCAAGCTTGAGGGGAAGACTTTGCACATAAGAGCATCGTTGCCACTCCACAAAGTCATCATTTGTATGTAATGACTAATGTGGGAGTGAGAGTTCGAACGTCTGTTGTAGGAGTTAAATTTCAACAAGGAAAAACTCCTGGGGGGTTCTGTCATCTCCGTGTGCTCAGTAAACGGAGAAATTTTGTAATAATCCGTACTTTAGCAACCAATAAAAATAAGACATGTGTCAACTATAATTTTTTGGCCCAGCTAGTTACCTCCACAGAATAATATAAAATTTGACAGTTCATTTTTCTAAAATAAATAAATAATAAATTAATAAAAAATCTTTAAATTAAATTCCTAACAAAACCTTATATTAAATTTTAACATTCGGGTCCAAAAAACTTGCATCTATTAAAAATTTTGATAATCAAAGATCGAGACAAAAATTTATTGTATAATTAGAAAAATTTTATACAAATTCTAACTGCACGATAAATCATAAAATAATATTAAAAATTTATCTTGATTTTTTTTGAAATTTTCTGAAATTAAAATTTTACATCTATTAAAAATATCGGTATTCAATAAATCACAATATATATATATATATATATATATTATAGATAGAAAATTTTAATGAAAATTCTAATTATAAGACAATTCACGAGAATACATTAAAAGTGTAAACCTAAATTTTTTGATTTTTTTAAATTAAAAATTTTACATCAAAAATTTTGCTAGGTATTATTTAAGCTTATTATTTTTTTAATGGGGGACAGCTGTTACCGTTGGTTTTCCTATAATACTGTGGGCCTTTCTAACATCAGTGAGATCACTTGTACTAATCACTAGGAGTAAAATCGGTAATTCTAAGGTCCCTGAAAGGTACCCAGAAAATTATCCCGAATTCAAAATAAATGGTTCAAATTTAGTTGTTTGCTATGTGGGTCATACTGCAAACAAATCTAAACCACTAATTTTGAATTCTTAGTAAGTTTCTGGGAATATTTTCTGGATTTGTAGTATTGTTGTTTTAATTAGCAAGCCTCTGAGAGAACTATGTTATGTATATAATATATACATATATAAGAAATCTGTTAGCTTCAAGGGAGGAGAAACAGAGCTTAAACCAGAAGCTCCCCGCGGCAAGGCCCACACACGCCGCCGGCGCCCTCCCCTTGCTCCGGCCATCCTCTCTCTCTCTCTCTCTCTCTCTCTCCGCATGCATGTGGCTCCCTCCCCCTCTCTGCAAACCCTCTCTCTCACCCTCTCTCTGCATGCATCACCACGGCACCATCACCACACGATCACCATGCCACCACCACTGCGCCACTCACCACCGCTGCACTACACACCACCACCCGCACCACCCCTCACCACCACCAGGAACCACCCTACCATCTCCTTTTTGATTTTTTAAGCCCATGAAGAAGAATGGCTGTGACTGGTGAGTGAAATTTGCTTGGGAATGCCTGTGTATGTGTTGTATGAATATGTTATGTGCACGTGTGTTATGTGTGTGTCAGTGTGTGTGTGGGGATGAAGCTGTGTGCGTGTTGTGTTGTGTTTGGATTATTGCACCTTGTTTGGGATCGCAGAGTCATACAAGATAATTAAGTGTTCAAATTAACAAGTTAAAATAATTATTAAACTTTGATTGTTTAAGATAAAAGCTAGAAATATTTATAAAAAGTATTAAAAGAATTTTATAAAATACATAATTTCAAGGATAAAATAGAATAAAAAGATTTCTTTTATGCCTTAAAATTTACATTTTTAGTTAAGTCAAGTTTCAACTAAAAAATGGGAGTTTAAAATTTAAAGAATTTATTCTTTAGACTAGAATAAAATTAAAGAAGTTTACTTTTATAAACTTTAGTTAAGTTAAATTATGGAAATAAGATTTTAAGTTAAATCTTATGTATTTTTTAGTATTTAATTAAAAACTTAAAAATTTACAAATTTACTAGGATTTACTAAAGTAAATAAACCCTTTAGCTAAGTTATGCACGATTCTAAGAGAGATTAGTATCTCACACTTACGCATAGGTTTGATTTCTTGTTAGGCCCCAAGATCTTGCCACTGGAAGATTAGGAATTTTGAGACCATGAACGAAAAGGTAGTTTTGTCACACCTAAGTCGAAGCGAGAGTGCTTAAGTATTATTTTGAACAGAAATGCATGAATTATGCTTTAAATTTGCTTTATATCAATATTTTAAAGCATGAGAAATTGTGATAGTATGATCTTTTATTCAAATACTATTATATTTTCAAATATACTATCTGTACCTTTTGAAAAGTATGTGTTTGTGATAGAAATATTTTGATAATGTTATCGACATTATGAGACGTTCCAAAGTACCAAGTTATAAGAGTTTTCGACCATTTATATCCCGTTAGGGGAAGTTACCCAACTATGAATTTTGTTTTTCCCTATAGGGGAGGTTTCCCGTTAAGCGAGGGTTATTGCCTTAAAGGCTTTTCGGGCTAAGTCCCGAATTATAGCACATACCACTCGTGCTTAGTGGAGAGTACGTTGCTATCCGTGCATTGAGAATTGAGATTACAGTACCATCAGAACTACCGGTCGTGAGGTTGGCGACTACTTGGACACTGTTGGGTATTGATTGTGAATGAGACATGGCTATTTTTTTAATTATGACAGTTATGCTAGAAACTTTACTTTGAGGTTGAAACAGTGCATTCTGTGATTTATGGCTGTTGAGCCTAAGGTGATCTTTTTACAAAGATTGAGGAAGTTCTTCATATGATAAGAGATTTTGTCGTATTTTACATCTTTTGTAAAAGGTTTGAAGTTTGCTATTTCTAGGTATTTCAGCGCTCTCGTGATTGGTAAGTTGTTTCTTTCCTCTCTTTTTTTTTCCTCCGCTACTACCTTGTCTACTGTTTCTATTCCTACTTTTCATAAACAAGCTATGTCTTCATCTGGATGGAAGCAAGTTATGAATGAGAAAATATGTGCCCTTCATCAAAATTGCACTTGGGACATACCCCTCTCTTCCGGCAGAACACATTGTCGGTTGCCGTTGGGTATATATATTACGTCAAATATTTTCCTCATGGGTCCGTCGAGCGTCTTAAGAGTGGTTGATGGTCAAAAGATACACTTAAATATTTTCCTAATTATTTGGAGACTCTTTATCTCTTGTGGCTCACCTTAACTCTGTTCACATTCATTACTTATGTTGTTGGGGTGGTTAGCTAACTTATTCATACTCCTCGCCAACCCCATTACGATGTTTTTCATATCTTACGATATTTGAAGAGTCCTCCTAGTCGTGGATTGTTATATCGGGCATCTGATTCCTTGTCTATTGTTGGCTTTAGCGATGCGAATTGGGCTGGCAATCTTTCTAATAGGCGGCCCATATATGCACATTGTATTTTCATTGGTGGCAATTTTATGACTTGGCGAAGTAAAAAGCAGCTTGTAGTTTTCCGATCAAGCGCTGAAACTGAGTATGCCCAATCAAGCGTTGAAACTGAGTATCGTGCTATGCCCCATACTGCTTCCGAGATGTTGTGGGTTTGCTTCCTTCTTGATTTTGGTATTACGGCTTCTACTCCTATGGAAATGTTATGTGATAATTAGGCAATCATCTTTATTGATAATAATTCAGTCTTTCATGAGCGGACTAAACATATCATTTTATTTAGGATTTGTTGATGCAAAATTGGGTTATCACTCCATACATCCATTTAGCAGTTCAGATCGGCGACATGAGGTTGTCTTGTATATGAGGTTTTCTAGAAAATATAGATTTAATTCATGAAGCAAGAGTAATGAACTCTAAGTTGGAAGTACAAAGAGATGCTTTAGAATGCACAAGTTTTAGTTAAATAGGAAAAACAAATGATATACATTAATATTAGAGCAAAAACAAAAATAGGAACAAAGATATTGTAAAGCCAGATGGCAATAGATACATAAGGGTTACCATTTTCAGTATCTCGTGTCAATTACCAATCCAAACTAAGCATTTGTTCTAATCAATTGGAGTTGGCTATATAAATCTTTTTACACTATTCTGCTATGTTAAGGCCATATTTTTAGTTAGTTTTAATAAGTTCATAACTTTTCTTAATACAGCATCACATGTCAACTTAGGTTTATTCTTCCCTCTAGTGTTTCCATTACCCATGATCGTGTCGCTTTTCCATACTACTGCATCAAATGGAGATACATAATGTGTCTAAACCATCTTAATTTATTTTTTCTCACAACTTGTCTTCAATTGGTGCGACTCCTACCATTTACAAATCTTTTTATTCCTAATTTTATCTTTTATAGTCTTACCACACATTCATCTTAACATTTTCATTTCAGCAATACTCATCTTATTTATATGATATTTTTCAGTAACCCAACATTCTGTCCCATATAAAATCGTTGGTCTAGTAGCTATCCTATAAAATTTTTCTTTCAATTTTGTAAGTATTCGTGGATCACATAAAATGCTGGAAGCATCCCTCCACTTGAGCAAACCAACTTTAATTATATAGATTACACCATTGCAACCTCTCCATCTTTGTTAAAAATCGTACTCTCTTAGATATTTCTTGATTTTGAATATTTACTTTTTCACTATTAATATCCCTATTACTGCTAAAATTATCTTTTATATATCCAGTTTTGTTTCTTCTTACTCGAAAACCTTTTGACTTCAAAACTTCTTATCACATTTCTATCTTAACAGTAACTCCATTCCTAGTCTCATCCACAAAAACAATATTATCAACGAACAACATATACCATGGAACATCATCTTGAATCTGTTTAGTCAGTTCATCCATAACTAAAGCAAAAAAATAAGGACTCAAAGCCAATCATTGGTATAATCCTACTATTACCAGGAATTTGCTTGTTTCTCCTCCAGGTAATCTAATTGTCGTGGCCGCTCTATGATACATGTATCTTATCATGTCAATATACCACTTTGTTACTCCATTTCTCTCCAATGCCCACCATATGATATCTCTAAGCACTATTATCGGCTTTTTCTAAGTCTATAAAAACCATATAAAGATCTCTCTAATTTTCGCTATATTTCTCTATTAATCTCCTCAGTAAGTAGATTGGTTTCATAGTTGATCTACCGGACATACGACCAAACTGATTCTGTGTTACTGTTGTTGTTAACCTTAAACGATGTTCAATCACTCTTTCCCAAAACGTCATCTATGAGTTATTAATTTATACCACTATAGTTGTTACAATTTTAAATATCTCCTTTATTTTTATATATAGGTACTAGACTACTTTTTCTTTAATCTTCAAGAATTTTTGTAGTTATTATGATTTTGTTAAATAACTTTGTTAACCAAAACACTTCCACTTCGCCTAAGCATTTCCATACTTCCACAGGGATATCAACTGGTCCTAAACTTTACCTTATTTTATTTTCTTCCTTGCAATTTTCATTTCAAAATTTCTTATTCTGTGATAGAACTTGTACTCTTTAGTTTCACACGAGTTATTAGATTCCTCACCTCTGGATCTTTCTACATGTTTTTTGTTTAATAATTTCTCAAAATAGGTTTTTCATCTTTCTTTAATTTCTTCATCATTCACTAACACTCTTGAATCCTCGGTTTTTATGGATTTAACTTGAGTAAGGTCTCTATTTTCTTTTCATTTCATTTGGAGAGTTTATAAATGTTCTTTTCTCCCTCTATACTCCTAATCTAGTATAAAAATTATCATAAGCTTTCAATTTAGCATTTGTCACAGTTCTCTTAACGTCCTTACAAGCTTGTTTATGCAATCCATAGAATTTGAGCAAGATAAATATAATGAAAGAGTGCATCAAAAGTTTTGTTTGTTCTTAAGATTTCAATTTAAGTTAAAGAAAAAGTTTTATATAAATGCTATTAGGCTTGCTATGACATGGACCATATGATACAAAATGTTGAGCAGCTCAGAGACTAACATAGTAAAAAAGAGTATATGAAATAAGAATGTTGAGATGAATGAGTGGTGTTCCGAGAACATTTAGAATAAGAACTGAATGCATTCAATTAAAGTTAGAACTTGGAAGCAACACATATTGAAGATAAAATGAATGAAATTTGTTTGAGTATGGAATATGCAACGTAATCCAACAAACGCACCATAAAGAGGAAGATCAAGGAGAATATGGGTCCAGACTATAAGAAATGACATGAATGCCTGAAGGCTTAACTATGAATAGGCTGGCTAATAGAGTGCGACTGCCCTTCTTATTATTCAACCTTTGGTGCTCTTTATCATATGACCCAAAATATCATTCTCCAGCCTGCCTTTCTGGTGTATTCAAATCCTTCACCATCTCATATGGATCACCTTTATTCCAGCGACTAAGTGTTATCCCTTTAGCTTCTTGATGGAGTTGACTTCCCTCTCCTAGTGGCAGGATATTTTATCGCACATCCGACCATCTATTAACTAGCTTCCTTGAACCTCATTCACTCTAGTAATTCCCACACCATTTGGTCCATATAGCCTCGCCTCGTATAATTGGTAAAAAGACATTTTGAGTTGAGTTGAGTTGAGTAACTTGAGTTGGATTACAAAATGAGCATTTCCACATGTGGCATATAGACATCATATATGATTATGTATTCTCACCATGTTTTCGTCATACCAAAAAGAGCTTGTTCTCCAAGATATAACCCTACTAATTTGAATTTTATGGGACTTAAAAACAATGACAAACGTTCCATTTGTTTCCATTGAAACACCCGAAATGTTTACGTTTCCTAAGTGACTGAAACGAAACACTAGTGGAATAACAGAATTCTAGCGTTTTTTTAAACACACAACATTGTGCAATATAACTAAACTTTATTGCAAGGAATTTAAACTTTAATAAATTATAGATAGTTGTATTCTACTTTATTAAAAATAATATTATTAATATTATTATTGTCTTAGTAAACTTTTACTCCTTGTTTCGTTGGAATCTAACACTTTTTATAAAAATTGCTTGCACTTGTATTTAATAAAATTAAGTATTTAATTATACATAAAAATTAATAAATGGAAACATTCATTTAATGGTTTTATACTTGTTCTTTCATGTAAATAACTATATAAATCTCAATAAGTTTAATTAATCAATTAACAGTCTTTAATGCATAGATTTCACCATATGTTTCTCAACATTTCTAGTTTTTTCATGTTTGAAATGTTCTCAAAACATGTTTGAAACATTTATGAAATGTTTTGAAATATTTCCATACCCATGCTAAGCGAAACAACACAGCGAAACAAAATTTTGATCCTTGCGTAAAAAGACTTCTTGAGTTGAATTGAGTTGGATTAAAAAATGAGCATTTCCACATATGGCATACAAACATCGTATATGACCATGTTTTTGTCATACTAAGAAGAGTTTGTTCTCCAATACATAATCCTATTAATTGGAATTTTATGTCCCACATATTTGTTCATGTCCATGCAATTTTGTGTTCCTGACAGTTACAGAAATATAAGAGTTGCAATATAAAGGTATTCTCATGGAGGAGGACCTCAAAACTGTATTTGTAGCAGTTCATTTCTAAGCATGGACTTCAATCATATAAGTGCAATAACCAACCTCATCTGGTTTCTTAGCACTAAGCAGTGCATTTGTGAGGCCACGAAGAACTTCAAAATTAGCGGTTTTCGACACCTGTCAGGTATTTTAAACAGTCATGGACAGCATTTGTAAACTTTCTACCAGTGCTCAAGAAAGGTATACAATGAGAAAAATAGACAAAAAAGTAAGTAGGTAATATATGGTATCACATTTTTCATCAGAAACCTTTCCCTTACCATCTGTGTCTGCTCATAGATTTATCGGCTTCTAATATGCTGGAAACATAATATGATGAGGTCATGCAGCTGCCTGAGTTTATTGACGACAGTGAAGGTAGCGGTCCTAGTAAGGGTTTGAGCAGGAGGGGATCGAGATGCAGATTGGGCACAGAGTTTTAAAACTTGGGAGTGTACAGTTAATTATGACCGGAGGAGCAAGGATGGGGATGGGAGGTTCTTTATTTATTTTTTCTTTTTTTGGG
>JAOTRH010000018.1:15043658-15080415 GCA_034768845.1 Heliamphora exappendiculata | reverse complement strand
CCTTGCTGAGTAACTAGGGACAGCAATTTTACCCGCCCCAGCTTCCCCCGCCCCAGCTTCTCCCGCCCCGTTATGTGCAGGTTTTTCCCACACCTGTTACGTAATGAGTAGGGAGTAGTATTTGCAATCTCCGCCATGTTTAAATAAATTAAATAAACTTAATATATAAACATGTATATAAATTTTATTTTTTAACAATATAATAGAACTAAAATACCAAAATATTATACTTAATTTTAATTTTTTACTTGTATTTCTTATTTTTTTATTTTTAATTATAGTCAATGATCAATATTATTATTTTGATATCTTATCATGTTATTATTATTAGTATTAATCACTTTTAAAGTGAAAAATATATTTTTCGTTACGCCCCCGCCCCGCCCAACCACTTTCCCGATTTTTTTTTCCGACCCCACCCCCTACGCTAATAAAAGGGATGGGGGTGGGGGTGGGGGAACACACCTCCACCCCAAACCCGCTCCGTTGCCATCCCTACGAGTAACGCCTTGGATACCCCTTGTTGGATCAATAGATCCTTCATCCGCCTCTACCACAAGGAGAAGCTATTCTTAAGAGTAAACTTTTCAACTTCGTATTTGATGTGTAAATGTAATTGGCGATTTTCGGGTGTCTAGACAAAACGTTCAAGTATCTGTTTTATCTGTTTCTTTAGGTTTGTTTGGTTGTTTATTTTGGTTGGGACGCTTTGTTTTTTTATCATCCTGATGCATGATCCCTCCTTTAAACCTTTTATGGCCTTTTTTCCTTGGCGCTCGAGAGGCACTCGAGCGCTGTCTTAGCGCTCTTTGAGCACTTAATAGGCGCTCAAGCGCAGGCTTTATGGTGTGCTTCCCAATAGGCTCTGTTCGCTGCGCGCCCTTTAGGCGCTTAAGCACTCCTTAGGCGCCCTTTAGACGCTCGAACACTGAACCCATCTGGCTTGCCCTTGCTCTTCCAGTGAGCTCCGCTCGTCATGCGCCTTTTAGGCGCTTAAGCGCTAACTTGGCGCTCTTTGAGCGCTTGATAGGTGCTTGAGCACTAAGCCCTTGTCGATGTTTTCTTTTGGATCTCCAGTAGGGTGCGCTCGTTAAGAGCCTTTGGTGCACTTGAGCACCCTTAAGCGCTCGCCATGCGCTTGATGGGCACTCCAGCGTTCATGGTCAATCTAGGTCAAATCACCTTTATGGCACTCGTTAGGTGCCTGCAGCTTGCTTGAGTGCTCATGCGTTTGCACGCGCTGACAAGGCGCTCGAGCACCCTAAGCCACTTTTTCTGCTACCTTTGTGTCTTGAACCCTAGTAGTATATAAGCTTTTTGTTTTGCTCGTTTTAGACCCACCCAAAGAATTTAGAGAGTTTTGGTTGACAGATTTGACACCTTTGACTTCCATCCATCTTGTCAAACTTTTGTCTATTCTCTTATAGTAATCTAGGTGCATTTGATCTAATTAAAGTGCACACATAACCTACATTGTGTTGTTCTCTCACACATTATTCTTTCTACACTTTTGGTCATCATCACCACTTAAAACTTACTCGAATCAGATATTAACAGTTGGATTATTTAGATCGGGAAGTTGAAGCGACTTTAATCTATGGAATCATGAAAGAGCTCGGGGAGCCATCTCAAGAAAAGAAGTTAGGTCGTCGTTGGCTAATGAGTGTAATTCATTTATTCTTCTAGCTTGTACCTTTTTTATTCGTAGTGAAAAGTGCTTTGTGTGTTGGTATCGTGGTTTTCATCCCGGGTTCTACCGAAGGGTTTCCACGTTATATATTGTGTTTTTCGTTCATGGATGTTGGTTATTTATTTTTAAATATAAAATAATCTTTTTAATTTTAAATTGTCTAAGGATTAACCTATTCACTACCCTCAAGGGTTAATCGGGTCTCTCTGCATAATTTCAATTGGTATCAAAGCTAAGTTTTCTCTTTGTCGGCTTCACCGCTGGAGATAGATCCGTTTGTTTCCATGAACTCAGAGTTAGATCATGAGGGTACCTCTACCACTAGGCCTCCCTACTTTGATGGCAATAACTACCCGTACTGAAAAGCTAGGATAAAGACCTTCCTAAATTCCATTGGAATTAGGATTTGGAGATCCATCTGTTATGGATATGAATCTCTCACCAATGAAGATCCCACGATTAATACTGTTAGGTTGAAAACCGATACTGAGTGGACTCAGGTTGACAATGAGTGTTCGGACTATAATTACAAAGCCTTAGGTGCTATTCACAATGCTCTAAGTCTTGGTAAATTTAGTCGTATCTCTCAATATGAAATTGCTAAGGAAGCGTGGGATATCCTACAAGTGACTCACGAGGGGACGCAAACTGTCAAGACCTCTAAGCTCCAGATGTTGACTACTAGATTTGAGGAACTAAAAATGACTGAAAACGAATCCTTCAACCAATTCTATTGTAAGCTAAGCGAAATTGTTAGCTCCTTTGGTCTAGGAGAACCTCTATCTCACCTTCCAAAGTCGTTCACAAAATTCTTAGATCCCTGCCTGAGAGGTTTAAACCTAAAGTTACGATCATTAAAGAGAGTCGTGATATTGATTCATTGAAAATTGAAGAACTTGTAGGCAAGCTTCAAACCTATTAGACCAATCATCTGTCTAGCAAGAAGACCTTCTCCAGCTCGAGTAAGGGAATAACCCTTAAATCAACCGTTGTAGACAATCTTGAGAGCAATGATGATAAGGATGAGTTATACGAGGAAGAAGCAACCATGTTAGCTAAAAAATTCAAAAAATTTGTGAGGTTCAAAAGGGGAAACAACTCTAACCAATTTTTATCTAAGTTTACCATGTCTAAGAAATTTATTTCCAGTAGAAGTGATAAATGTGGAACTCCTCAAAATTTCAAAAGACATCAAGGAATCCAATGCCATGAATGTCATGGATATGGCCACATTCAAGCCGAGTGTGCCAATACCCTGAAGAAGAAAGAGAGAAAGAGTTTCACCGTTACTTGGGATGATGACAGTGAAGAAGAAGAGACAGAATAAAGTGGTCCCGAAGATAAGACTGAAAAATCTAATCTTGTCGTTCTGGTTGCTACCTTAGATTCCTCAGAACCTCTTGAGACCTCCATTGACCCAAAACTCTCAAGTGAGAGTACTGGAATTGACGAATCCTTGAATTCTGAGTCTCTGAATGAGACAAGTGAAGAGGAAGAGGGTAATGAGGAAGATAAAATTGAGTCCAATCACGAAACTTATGATGAGCTTGTGTAAGAGTGCTTGAAACTCAAGAAAGAGAAATTGAAGGTCAAGTCCAAAGTTAAATCTTTAGAAAAGGAAAGGGATTTTCTTAAGAGTGATCTAAGCGAGGAGAACATAGAAATCAACAACCTCAAGTCTACAAAGGCGAACCTAGCTGACAAGTTTGCTAGTATTGAGAAAGAGAGACTTGAGTATCTTAGAGAGTTGACTAACACCAGGACTAAGATTTCTAACCTTGAGAAAAACCTTTGTGAAGCTAGCTCGATGATGAAAAGGAGTGAAAAGGCCACTTGGATCACCGAGTTGCCCTCTTCTTTTAGAGACAAGAGTGGTCTCAGTTATCTAGATCCCCCTTCATTAAAACCAAAGATCCCTAGTAATCCCAAGAAGGTTGTGTTCGTTAGTGCTTCTAGTTCTCTCCCCTCTCCTATCATTCAGAATGAAAATGTCAAGGACGTTAATCATGTTCAAAAGAAAAGGAGTGTTTCCAAGTGTCACCACTGTGGTGTCCAAGGTCACATAAGACCGAATTATTATCGTTTAAAAAGAGAGACTGCCAAGAAAAGTTCTAAGGGTCAACCCATTGTTGGAAGACCTATTAAACAAACTCAAACTAAACGTGTAGTTAAAGAGTATGATGTCCTTGAGCACCTAAGTGATCTAGCCGCTCAATCTTCCTATCTTGTCTTCGAGATCGATAAGTTATCCTCGGTTATGCAGAGCTCTTTCAAGGTACCTCACAGAATGAATAATGATCAGGTTAGGAATTTCGACCACCGCTCTCCTCGTCCTAAGTGAGAAGTTGAAGCACACAAAAAACTCCTCTGACCAATCCCATAGATAATCCTGGAAGAAAAAATTAAATGTTTGTCTTGTTGCTCACACTGTTTTAAAAATGCATAATATTTCTCTTTAGTATTTGGATAGTGGATATTTTCGTCATATGATAGGGAACAAATTTTTATTTGCCACTTTTGAAGAATACTCTGGAGGAAATGTCACGTTTGGTGATGGGAACAAAGAAAAAATTGTAGAAAAAGGGGTGATCAAGTCCCCCGGCCTTCCAAAGCTAGAGGATGTGCTCTATGGTGAGGACCTGAAGGCAAATCTTCCGAGTATAAGTCAATTTTGTGACAACTCACATAATGTTCAGTTTACGCAAAATGATTGCTCCATAATTGATTCTTCTGGCATCTACATTGTTAAAGGTGTTAGGTCATCAGATAACTGTTATTGCATCATGCCTAAACCCGAACTTCTCTGCAACGGGATCTTACTCGATGAAGTAGAAATGTGGCACCAAAGATTGGGGCACATTAACTTTGTGGATCTGTCCAAAATCACTGGAAAGGAACTCATAGAGGGGGTTCCCAAATTGGCCAGTAAAAAAGGTCTTATTTGTGGTGACTGTCTAAAAGGAAAACAAATTAAATACTCACACAAAAAGACAAATCTTGTTGCCACTACTAGACCTCATGAGCTCTTACACATAGACTTGATGGGTCCCTCTAGAACTGAAAGCCTTGGGGGTGAACAATACATTCTTTTCATTGTTGATGACTACTCACGGTTCACCTGGGTTGGGTTCTTGAGGGAAAAGTCCGACACCTTTGGGTACTTCAAAACCATGTGTCAAAAGGTTCAGAATAAAAAGGGTTATTCCATAACCCGTGTTAGAAGCGACCATGGTAGAGCGTTTGAAAACTCTGAGGTGGAAAAATTATGTGATGAGAAAGGCATTAATCATGAGTTCTCTGCTCTACGGACTCCTCAACACAACGGGGTTGTGGAAAGAAAAAATAGAACCCTACGGGAAATGGTCAGAGTTATGCTTCATGCAAAGCGTATCCCTAGAAATTTATGGGCCGAGGCTGTCAATAGTGCATGCTATACCATTAATAGAGTGAATCTAAGGCCGGGAACACCACATACACCTTATGAAATCTGGAATGGAAAAAAGCCTAATGTCAAATACTTTAGAGTGTTTGGTAGCAAATGTCACATCCTTGGAGATAGTAAGTCTTTGAAAAAATTTGATTCTAAGAGTGGCGAGGAGATCTTTCTGGGATACTGCACTAATAGTTGAGCCTATCGTGTGTATAATTTGAGAACTTCAGCTCTTATGGAGTCTGCAAATGTTGTTGTCGATGACTCTACAGTGAATGACATGAACTCTTCTCCTAATGAAGAAATCTATGATGTGTTTGCGGGGGAGAGTTCAAACTCTCATGATGATTCCATCACTGATACTTTGTGTGAAGAACCTGAGACTGACCCTATGGGAAGTGAAGAGTCCAATGCTAGTGAACCAACCCTTCAAGCTGAGAGATTCCCCACACACATCGAAGAACCCTTGGCTAGGGTCAAATTGAATCATCCGCTAGATCTTGTCATTAGAAACCCTAGGGATTGCATGTTGACTAGGAGAAAAGCTCACATTAAAAATGAAATCACTTATGTTTGCTACACCTCCCTTGTTGAACCTAAGAGGATAGAAGAAGCTCTTAGCAATGAGAATTGGATCATTGCTATGCAAGAAGAGCTTCAACAATTTGACAGGAATGAAGTGTGGTACCTTGTCCCTCGGCCTTGTCATAATAATGTCATTGGAACAAAGTAAATTTTTAAAAATAAACGTGATGAACATGGGATTGTGGTTGGAAAGAAGGCTAGGCTAGTAACCCAAGGGTGTTCACAAATAGAATGAATCGACTTCGATGAGACCTTTGCTCTCGTAACTCGCTTGGAGTCCATTCGACTTCTCTTTGCCATAACTTGTTGTCTTCACTTCAAACTCTATCAAATGGACGTTAAGGACCCGTTTGGTAACGTTTATAGTTTTCTATTTTTTGTTTACAAAAAACATGTTTTTGTTTATTTTTATAAAAAAACAAAGACAAAAACATGTTTGGTAACATAAATGTTTGAAAAGTGGTAGTTGAAAGTTATGGATGAATCCAATCAAAACTTATTTACAAAATAAGTGAAAACACATTTTTTCTGTTTCTTAAAATTTTGTAAATTTTGAAAACTGTTTACAGTTTTTTGAAAATAAAAATAATTAATCAAATATGTTTTTGTTTACAGTTTACGAAAATTTTAAAAACAAAAACAGAAAACAGAAAATATAATCGTTACCAAACGGCATCTAAGAGTGCCTTCCTCAATGGTATCACCCAAGAGGAAGTCTATGTGGAGCAATCATGAGAGTTTGAAGATCCTCACAATCCTCGACATGTGCATAGGCTCAGAAAGGCTTTATACGGGCTTAAGCAAGCCCATCGAGCTTGGTATGAAAGGCTCACTGACCATCTCTTGAATTCCGGCTTTGTTCGAGGGGGAGCTAATTTCACTTTCTTCTTCAAGAAGGTTGAGGATGATTTGCTCATTACCCAAATGTATGTCGATGACATTGTATTTGGTTCCACATTTGATCATCTTTCTCACTACTTCGGTTCTGAGATGAGTCATGAGTTTCAGATGAGTCTTGTTGGGGAACTGAGTCATTTCTTAGGGTTCCATGTGAAGCAATTGGAAGATGGAGTTTTTATATCCCAATCTGTATTTGCTCATGACTTCGTCAAAAAGTTGGGCCTTGAAACTGCCAAGAAACTCCGTACCCCTATGAGCACTAGCATCAAACTCGGTAAAGACTTGGATGGGAAGGACATTTACCCTACCTTGTATCACAGCATGATAGGTAGCCTCCTGTATCTCACTGTCAGCAGCCCTGATCTGTCTTTTAGTGTAGGAGTTTGTGCTCGCTTTCAAGCTTGTCCTAAAGAGTCTCATCTTGTCGCTGTCAAGCGAATCATTCGGTATGTCCAAGGAACTCTGAGCCTTGGTCTGTGGTATCCTCATGGTACCAACACAGAACTTGCTACTTTTTCTAATGCTGGTTGGGCAAGAAATATAGATGACCGCAAACGCACTTCCGGTGGATGCTTCTACTTAGGTAACTGCTTGGTTACATGGCACGGTAAGAAGCAAAACTGTGTCTCTCTGTCTACTGCCGAGGCAGAATATATTGTTGCAGGTAGCAGCTGCACGCAGTTGTTATAGATGAGACAGATGCTTCAGGATTATGAATTCACTCAAGGCACCATGACTGTGTTTTGTGACAACACGAGTGCTATCAGTATCTCCAAAAATTCTGTCCAACACTCGCGCACCAAACACATAGACATTCGTCATCATTTTATTCACGATCTTGTTGAGGACGATGTCGTCTCTCTTGAGTTTATTTCCACTCTTGATCAAAAAGCAGATATCTTCACCAAATCCTTGGATTTCTCCAGGTTTGAATCCCTTAGGCTGTCTCTTGGTTTAATCTCTCTTGATTAGTGGGTTGGGTGCCTCTTTTCTTTTGCTTGTGTTTGTTCCTTCTTTTGTCTTTCCTTATCTTACATAAATAAAAAACATTTCAATAAATATTTTTTTTCTTTCTTTTCTTTTCTTTTCTTGCATGCTTGTGTGCCTATTCGTTCTGATTGCCTGTGTTGGATCTTGTGAATCTGTTAATGCTGCTTCGATTATCCTGTGATCGTATCTTATTCTCTGTCCTGGCTCTTGGCTTGATGCATTCTCACGAGGAATTGTACTTTATCTCTCAGACTAGTCAATCATGTATGTTTCAAGGCGTTTAAGTATTGTTGTATTACCATGCATTCACACACTCTCTTGGAGTATGGTGTCCTGCTGAGTTTGTAAGATCGATTTGATCTAATTTCCTCTGCAACCCTCCTTCAGTTGCTTTTCCTTATGTCTGTATCACAATCCTTATGTCTTTGACAATCTATGAGATTGTGCTTATCTCCTCTGGGTGATACCGTCTTCAGAAATGATTCTCTCTTTTACCTTCTCCATCTCTATAATTCTTTAAAAAAAATGGTAGCTACATCATATTGGCTTTGTGCCTAGCCTTCTCTATTTCCATGGCCGAGGTTCATGTGTATAACTCAATGTCTAAATGCTAGGCAGTTTGACTCCAGTGTCATCTAGTTGGATGTGGTATTTTGGTCCTTGGATTGTGTCTTTTCTTATCTCTCTTCATGTCTCATGCTCCTCTGCCTTCGGGTTCCCCGTTTACACTTTCGATGCATTGGTTCTATAATTAATGCTTGCGCTTGTTATTCCATGCTCAGTTTGCCTTAACTTGATTCCGTATTGTATTTCATGCGAATATAGTTAACCTATGCTCACCTTAGTTCATGGATCTCATGTCTTTACCGGCTTATCTTGCAGAATTCATAGTTCATCTTGTATGCCTTCACCTATATACATATATATCCTTTTCTGTGTGTGAACTTGTGCTTGCTTGTATGCCTGCTCGCTTGTTTTTGGGTATGGGGTGCTGCTTGAGGGAGAGTGGTTTGGATAGTGACCTGTGCTCGCTAGGTGCTCGCAGAGCGCTCTTGGGTGCTTGTTGGGCGATCGCTTATGCGCTCAAGCGCTAATGCGCGCTCGCTGAGCGCTCAAGTGCCCAGGTGCTAATACGCGCTTGTGGAGCGCTCAAGCGCCGTTTCCCAAGGTCTTTTTAAAGGGTGGGCCCCTCTCCTGCTCACTCTTTTCACTCTCTCCTCTCTCTAGATCCCTTCTCCGGCGACCCTCTGGCTTTTTCGGCAACCCTCCGTTTTCTTCACTTCTCGACGTCTCACTCATGGATATTCATCCTTCTCTCTCCTTTCTTTTCTCTCTCTCTCTTCTCTTTCATCTACTTTTCTTTTTTGTTGTTTTTTCTTGTCTTGTTGTGGGATTGTGTTCTTCATGGCCGGCGAGCCTTCTGAGACTAAGTCCCGGGGGTGAAAACGTCCGAGCCGTCTCGGGTACGACCCGTTTATCTCCACTCGGGTCAAGAAGCAGTACGCTGCTCTAGGTAATCGGGGTGTCCTAGTTGAGTGGACCGTGCATGTCCACACCTTCGTGGATAACGGTCTTGCTGCCCAGTTTACCGCGCGCGGCTGGAATGGGGCGTGCTAGGGTCATGGGATTGTCTTTCCTGAGATGACTCGAGAATTCTACGCCAACACCTTTGATATCTCCTTTGACACCTATTCTCTCACCTCTTGGATTCGGGGTCGGCAGTTTATCCTCACTGTTGAGGATATCACGACCCTTTTGGGGGCTCCGTTCGTTTTGGATCCCCAATTTCCTTTTGATAAGACAGTGGCTCCAATCCGCCGTGAGGTCACCCGGGTGCTAACCGGTGGCGCTCACTGCTATAAATGACCCTCAAACAAGCCCACCTCACTCCTCCCTATCGCGCCCTAAACAAAATTGTTGCCTCCATTATCGATCCTACCGGCTATACCTCCAACATCCTGTCCGTTCAGGCTGAGCTTCTGTACGCCATTGGGCGTGGTTTCTTGTATGACCTTCCCTGGCGTATTTAGTTTCAGATCGCTAGTTATGCTCACCAGCCTCAAGGCACTGCGGGTCTTCCTTTCTATTCTCTCATCACCCGCTCTACAATGCCCGCTCCATTCCTACCTACCCTTCTGAGCCTTCGATTTTTCCGAAAGGCGACTTTTCTGCTCAGTTTGAGAACTTGAGCAATGCTTATATCTCAGCGGATCCCGACGTTCTTCCTGTTCATCTTCGTTCGGATCCGGAGTTTCCCCCGATTTAGCCTGTCTTCCCTAGTATCTTCTCAATTCCGGCTCTGGCTCCTGCTCTGCTTCCGACTGTTCCCAATCCTCCTCTTGTTCCTCCTTCGTCTTTCCCTGCCCCTTCTGGTCCCTCCTCGTCCGCGGGACCCTCCTCTGGTGGTGATGCTTACATCACCATTTTGAGTCATCTTCAGCGGTTCGATACCCGCTTTGACTCTCTTGATGCGAGAATCCGAGATCTCTACTCCGGCCAGGAGCTCTTGCGCTGCCAGTTTGCTTCGGGAGAGGATCTTCTACAGCATTGGATGACCGACCTTGGCTCTCATGTCGCCTTTCTCCAAATTCAGGTGCAGCGTCTCCATCGGTGCATCGAGGACAATTATCCGAGTCCAGCACGCGATGCTGACGAAGGTGGTGGTCCTTCCGGTACTTAGCTCCTTTGGTCTTCCGGGACAAAAAGGGGGAGATGCAGCTGCACAGTGCTTAGTTAGTTAGTATGCTATCTTTTTTTGGGCATCGAGGTACCTACACATGATTGTATCTTTTTGGGTTTGGATTTCATACACACATGATTGTATCTTTTTGGGTTTGGATTTCATATATCTTTTGATGTATACACATGGTGTAGCTCTCGTTGTACGAATCTTGGTTATATCATCATATGGATTCCAATACCATGCTTATGTAAATTGAAATGAATATATGCTGTTCTCTTGTCAATATGACTTATGTTCATTTATTTGCTTATATACATGTGCATTTGTTTCTCTTTGGTATCTAACATCATGTGTATCAGGTCGGAAAGCGTCCTTCTCATCATGTCTTGCCCGTCGGCTTTAAAGATAGTTTAGGATGACTTTTTTCTTTATTTCCCAGTATTGCTTTGTTGGTTTTGGGGGTTTTGTCCCGAAAATGCCAAATGACGAGATTGTAAATATAATTGGCGATTTCCAAGTGTCTAGACAAAGCCTCCAAGTGTCTGTTTTATCTATTGCTTTACGTTTGTTTGATTGTTGTTTATTTTGGTTGGGACGCTTTGTTTTTTTATCATCTTGTTGCATGACCCCTCCTTTAAACCTTTTTTTGGCCTTTTTTCCTCGATGCTCACTGAGCTCTCGAGAGGCGCTTGAGCGCTAGACCCATCTGGCTTGCCCTTGCTCTTCCAGTGAGCTCCGCTCGTCATGCGCCCTTTTGGCGCTCGAGCGCTGGCTTGGCGCTCTCTGAGCGCTTGAAAAGTGCTCGAGCGCTAAGCCCTTGTTGATGTTTTCTCTTAGATCTCCAGTAGGGTGCGCTCATTAAGCACCCTTAAGCGCTCGCCATGCGCTTGATAGGCGCTCAAGCGCTTCATCATGCGCTTGAGCAGCGCTCGAGCGCTCATGGCCAACCTAAGTCAAATCACTTTTATGGCACTCGCTAGGCGCTTGCGGCGCGCTCGAGCGCTCATGCACTTGCACACGCTCGCAAGGCGCTAAAGCGCCCTGAGCCAGTTTTTCTGCCACCTTTGCGTCTTGAACCCTAGTAGTATATAAGCTTTTGGCTTTGCTCGTTTTAGACCTACCAAAAGAATTTAGAGAGTTTTGGTTGACAGATTTGACACCTTTGACTTCCATCCATCTTGTCAAACTTTTGTCTACTCTTTTGTAACAATCTAGGTGCATTTGATCTTATTGAAGTGCACACATAACCTAGATTGTGTTATTCTCTCACACATTATTCTTTTTACACTTTTGGTCATTCATCACCACTTAAAATTTGCTCGGATCAGATATTAACAGTTGGGTTACTTAGATCGGGAAATTGAAGCGACTTTGATCTGTGGAATCTCGAAGGAGATCGGGGAGCCATCTCAAGCAAAGAAGTTAGGTCGTCGTTGGATAACGGGTGTAATTCCTTTATTCTCCAAACTTGTACCTTTTTTATTCATAGTGAAAAGTGCTTTGTGTGTTAGTGTCATGGTTTTCATTCCGAGTTCTACCTAAGGGTTTCCACGTTATATTTTGTATTTTTCGTTCATGGATGTTAGTTATTTATTTTCAAATGCAAAATAATCTTTTTAATTTTAAATTGTCTAAGGATTAACCTATTCACCCCCTCTAGGGGAGATCGGGTCTCTTTACATAATTTCATGATGTTCACCATTTTTACTGCGATCGAGTGTTTAAGTCAATAACCAATGCTTTGATACCAATTAATGGAATTTAGGAACTCTCAAATCCCCTACGCAGCGGAAACAAAAGCGTAAGTTTCAATCCACACAAAGTAAGTAAAGAACAAGAACACGAATATACGTGGTTCGCCTGACTGCTTACGTCCACGGGAAAGAAGAAGCAATCCACTATATGAAAAATAAGGAATGCAAGTTTTACTTTTTCTCTCACACAATGTATGTGGTCTCAAACTTGAGCCTCTTTCTCTCTCTCTATACTCTCTATAGCCTCTCTACTGAGCCATCTCAAGTGTATAGACGACCTTTAAGTTTTATGAAATATAAAACCCTTATATATGCAGCCCCTAGTTTTAAACCCTAGGCCGCAACAGAATTTCTATTCTACGGCAGGCTGCTCAAGTGGACCCATGAGCGCTCGAACGGTCACTAGCCCAAGACCTGTGTACAAGTTTTCTTGAGCAAATTCCTAAATCCACTCTGTCCGATTGTCCTACCGACCTTGGATACCAAAATTCAAGACACCAAACTCAACAAATATGACCCTTAACAAAGTTGAATCGTGTAAAAAGATTCATGTAACTGATCCCAATTGATTGGGACTAGTTTGGTTTCGTTTGGTTTAGTGGTGCAAAATTCATTTTCCCAATAAGTGGTATAGTATTTATTACTTTCCCTATGAATTTAAATGGAGAATACTGCATCGACACCATGATCAAACTGACGGCTTCAAATTATGTTATTAGAAGCCAAAAATGGAAGACATACTGGGGGTGTTTGCTGCTGCTTATTACCAGCAGCTTTTAACTTTTCACTTATGGGCCGAAACAATTTTAAAAAGCTAAATTTGACAAGCTCCATTTTGGTGCTTTCGGATTTTCTTTTCAATAATAAAAATTTTTATCATATTTTTAGCTACAAAAACACCAACACTATATTACAAGGGTCTGATTGATGCAATTGAGAATGGAGGTGTCAAACTGAAGGACAAAACAGGCAAGGAGTGGAACAAACTGAACAAAAAGTTAGATAAACAGTGGATCGATCCTGGTGTGTTCCAGCATATTGCCCGAGAGACTAATGTTTACAGTTTCTTAGAGAAATTAGAGAAGATCTATCGGTCGAAGGCTGCCTAGAATAAAGATCTATTAATGAGAGGCTCGTGAACTCGAAACTCAAAAGCAGGAGTTCAGTTGTCGAACACACAAGTGCATCTCAGAGTTTGGTGAACAAGTTAGCTAGTGTCGAGATGGGGCTACATGACGAGACACAGATTCTCTTGCTTCTGAGTTCCTTCCATGATAGTTGGGAGAATGTGACTAATGACTATGGTCACCAATTGTATTGGACCACAATGTAGATTACTTATTGAAGTCCTTAAAAGTAAATTGAATTGGTAAAATCCACTGAAGTTCCTGAACAAAGTAAATCAGTTGGGTAGAGTCCACTTAAGTCGCTAACCAAAAAAAATCTATACCAAACCAGAAAAATGATTGCCGAATTTTAGCATATGTAATAAGAAACTGTTAATTTGTTTCTTTAGTATATACAGGGAATGGTTAGATTTCGTTGAAAAACCAATAAACAAGTTAGGTGGGGACAAGGAACAAAATTCTGTTTCATTTCTATGGATATTGCCAAAAAAATTTCCATTTACGAGAATACCAAAACACCAGTGTTTCTACGTTTCACTAAGACATACGAAAACTTAACAAAAAACTATGAAACATTTTGAAAATGAATTTCAACAACTATTGGGATTTCTGTTTTGTTAAGAGAAAAAAATTGATAACAAGGCAGATTTAAGATAAAGATGAAAGGTGGAGAGGTAGTGAGGTAGAGAGGTCGTAAAAAAAAAAAAAAGGACACGGTTTAAGTCACGTTTTTTCTTTCTTGTGTTTTTCTTTTATAATTACTATCACTCTTACTTTCTTTTTCCATCCTTGTTGCTATAAGAAGATGGCATTTCAAACTTCTTGTTTTTTTTTTTGAGAGACGTGTCAACAAACCCCTTCCCAGTTAATACTCTAAACATTTTGTTAATCTTATAACATTCATTGAATCTAATTGAACCGTAATCTTTCTTTAAAAAAATGGAAAGAAAAAAATACAATTTGCTCAAAGGACCTACCACGCCTTGGATACTAGTTGACCTTAGTTTACCATTAATGACTATTGTTATTCTTGATATTTTTTAGACCTCGTGTAATTGGAACTTTATGCACGTTTACAAACACAAGCGCGTGTGCATGATAACAATGTTTTGCTTAACATTAATTTAGCGATCCCTGGTTCCCATTGACTTTACTTACAAAACATACACTTGTACCTTTATCTAAAGAGATGTGCGGGATCTTACATGTCTGGGAATTTAATTATTGAACTTCAGGACCATGCTATGCAGCCTTTTATTTTTGTTTCCAACCATTTCCATAGGTCTTATTTTTTTTATATTTGCTCTCATGTTTGTGACATGATCTTGTTTCCAAGCTAACTGAAACAATACAATAAAATGAAATCTTGAAACTGGAATTTCCATCTTACTTATAAAGAGGAACAGACTAATTTAGACAGCTTTTCCCAACCCATCTGAACCTAAAACAATGTCAACTCTTACTGGAAAGAATCCAATTAAGCATCAAAATATGTATTGGTGCAGAAAGTAACCTACAGCCAGAAAACTTAAGAATTATAAATTATCTTATGCAGCAAATAATTAGAAGACAACATTAATCTCATGCATAACGGATCACAACTTACTTCAAGAGCATTTGAATTTTCTGGAGAGGCAGCAAGCGCTGCCTCGTATTGTTGAAGCTTTGTCTGCCACAAATCATGCTCAATGTCATCAGAAGAGTTCACCGTGAAGCTCTCAACACTCAAAGAAATGACAAGATTAAACTGATCAAAACTAAGGGAAAAAATATAAAAGATACTGTCAAAAGTGAAATTAAATAAGTGTATTGCAGAAGAAAAACACACGTGACGCCAATATGACATGAGAGCAAAGTAGTGGAGTTAGCAATTCTTTGAGTATGTGTACCTTGATTAGGAATAAGAAAACATAAAAGCTCCATCAGTACAATTTATTATATTCCTTCACAAAATTTGGCAAAGGCACACTCCACAAAGTGGGGAATTGCACAAAGTTTTCTTACAGCAAAACAAATGCAGTGCCATCTCAAAGAATTTTTACTAGTGGTGACGTTCGGAAACTTAATGTTTACAAATTCATACAAAATCTACACACGAATATTCATCCTCTATTTCTAATAAATTAACAAAGTAATTTATAATTTAAACTTCTCAATCATAGAAAAATATCTAACATGGTTTGCCTATTGCCCAAATAACGCTACACAACTTTCGTACAAATATAACCGAATGCCTGGTTTGATACAACTGTCCCAATAACAATAAAATAGATCCTGTTGATTGATAAGACAATAATAAATGGAAGAATATTTTAATATTGACTTTCTTGTGCCACAATTGATGTTCTGTTTCAAAAAAAAAAAACTCTATAGTAGTAATAATAGTAAAACAAATAAAAATAAGGCCTTGCTTGTTCTAAGGGATTGGGGAAGGAGGGATTAGACTACGAGACATGGCAGGCCCACCAAAAAAATTTTGTTCCTTTGGTTTGTGAATCCTACGTTTGTATCGCGGGACTAGGGCCAACAGTCCAATGAATGAGGGATTGCTAATATCTCATTCATGGTATTGGTAATACCAGGTCCCCTAGGTATTATTAGTACCAAGCTCAGGAAGTCCGGATTATCTTTCTTCTTTATGTAACGGTCAGAAATAACTTTACAACTCTTATTTCATTCTTTTTTCTACTCTAACCAAACATGAACCAAATTCCTCACTATATACATAATCCCATCTATAATCCCTTATGTTTGGTTGAAGGACTATTTTAATGGAATAATTAGTGTATTCGGATTATTAGTGCCTGGATTATTATGAATTAGATTATTAATGTAATATTTTTTGTACCGAAGAGTGTTTGGTTGACAGTAGGACAACCTAAAGATAAATAGTACATTTTTTCTTTGACATGATTTTAGTGAGATTAAATTTTTTTATGTAGAAAAATGCTCAAAATAGTCCCAGGACTAATCAACCCAACTCCCACATGAGCTTGGGATAGTCCCATCAATGAGGTTTTAAGTTGGTTGGGGCGGTTTCTTAACCCCCACCAAATTCTTTCCAAACATAGCACCACATGCATGGGACTATTTTTAAATCAAAAAATTAGTTTTAGGTCCTTAAAGTAGCTGCGATTTTGTTTTTCATCCACCAACAAAAATTTTAAAACGCGAGATCCAGTTTTAACACGCGAGGTCCAATTGGACCCTAGAACAGATAAATTTATCTGTGCATTTTCAAGACATGTATAAAACACACAGATAAATTTATCTGTCTTGTATAAATAAGCATACAGATAAATTTATCTATGTAATTTATACGTGTTTTGAAAAGGCACACAGATAAATTTATCTGTCTTGCATAAATAAACATACAGACAAATTTATCTGTGTGCTTTATACGTGTTTTGAAAAGGCACAGTGTTCTTTATACAGATAAATTTATCTGTCTGCTTATTTGTACAAAACAGATAAATTTATCTGTGTATTTGATACATATTTTGAAAATACAAAAATAAATTTATCTGTATAAAGAACACAGATAAATTTATCTGTATCTATTACATATAAATTTTTCTGTTTGTGTTAAATTTATCTGTGTCGTAGGCGATTGGATCTCGTGCGTTAAAATTTTTGTTGGTAGACCCTGCGTGTTAAAACTTATTTTTTTGAACCTTTGACTGAAAGCCCCATTTTTAAATAGTCCCATTCCCCATTTTTAATCCTACATCCAAACATGCCCTTATTATATAAAAAAACATGTGGGACCCCTAGTATTACTAATTTCTTGTATCCTATCCAATCCTATCCGAAATAACAAACAAGCCCTAAAAATACAATGTACACTTGATGACATGTATCATGTATCTTTAGTTTTTCAATAAAAAATTGCATGCATACAAAATTCAGTCATAATACTAATAATTTTATCTCTCAACAATATTGAACATGATTTAGGGGTTCAAACCCCTTTTCAGTGGTGTCACGTAGATACTAAAATAATTCTTTCTTCTTTTGATCCAGTAGGTTTAAGCGACACCACTCGTTAATAAGTGGTGGTGTTCATAAGCAGAATAGGAGAAGAGCAGATTAGGGCCAAAACTGGTTTGGTAAGAATGATGGCTGTGAGTAGCTTGGTAGCTCCATGATAATGATGTAGCCCAAAAAAAAAGAGAGAGCATAATGTAATTAGATAGTTTCTCATGCTTATACAACAAAAACCAGTCTTTGAGTAAAAGATAGATGCTTCTATACTTCTGAACTTACAAAAGAAAAGAAATAGTAATATATCCCCAACAATTTTACCAGAAGATTTTGTTTCTCTTCTTCTGAGAGTTTATTATTGACAACTGCGGCCTCCTCTGTGGGATTCTCACTATTAACACAGAAATCAAATCATGATCAGATTCTTCCTTCTACAATTGCAAGCAATGAAATGTTCAAAACAGGAAAGATAGAGAGCAAAGGGATTTCTAGCACTTCATGGTTATAGTTATACTGAGAAGCAGCATTTACGCGATTATTTTAACTCCATGCTTTATATTTAGTGTAGAGCTATGATAAGTAAAATTTTAAAAGATTTAGCGAAGAAAATAGACGGAGATCGAAAGAAATTTGAGAAAACAAAATGTACTAGGCTACTAGCATATGTGTCTGAGACTCCATAAAGTGTATTCGTGCAACTTAGACCGCACCTTGCAGCCACTCAATGAAAATAAATAATGCCATTGAAGACAAGGCCTAGCCCAGTGGTAAGGGCAAGCCTTTTCCAGGTGCATGACCTAGGTTCGAGCATCACCCCCTCCCCAAGTGATGTATTGATGTTCTTGTCTTGTCAACAAAATAAACACGTGAACAAATAATGCCATCACATTAGTAGCATCTAGTCAACTCCAAAAATAATAAATAACAGTCCTCGCTCAAGTTGGGAACTTGGGAACAGTTACTGAAATCAAATAAAAGACGATGAAGATGCTGAATGAGAAAGAAAGAAAGAATGAATGAATGGAAGTAGAAACAGAGGGAAACCCATTTTGTTTCTGTACTTATTTAGGTGAAATCCATATTAAGCAGTCTGCACCAAACAAAAAGAAACACCAAAAATAAGAGTCAACTGCATTTTAAATTGGCATTGGAGGAAAACCTTGAATGTCCAATACCATACCTTCCAGTAGGAAGAAAGTCACCAAGAGCAAAAACCAACCCGAAGACTACAATTGCAGCTCCTATTCCAATCTATTTCACAAAGTTTCAATTACCGACAACTGTATGAAGAGTATTCCCAATGTGCAGTCATGATAATGAAGTGCATCTGGTCAATGCAGAGCCATTACCTTAGTACCAAGTCCATTTGTACTATGGTCTGATTCAACTGGCACATCATAGTCAATTGCTCCATATTGTTTACTTTCATCAACCTTTTTCTGCCCAAAGGCAGACCTGAGCAGTGAACAGCAAAGCTAAAAGTCATGAAAATAAATGCATAAAAAGAAAAGAAAGCAAACCTCACATAATAAAGAAAAACTCACATAATAATTGAGTCATTAATTTGCTTCACATTCCTTAATCGGTTCCTTCGAGATTACAGTCTACGATTATAACTGCTGAATACAATTTGTTCAACAATTTGTTTATTGGCTGCAATACTGTAAAGTGTTGTGGTATGATAGAAGTGCTAACACTTCCAAATGAATTTGATAAAAACAAGATTCCAAGACAGATAATTGAGTCCTTCACAAAGTTTACTCCTTTATCTCCAGGAAACCAGTAAAGCCTAGTAATATGGTAGACACTTCATTTGTAAAGCAGAAGTTCACGAATCATAATTGCAATGGGATTGCATTCATACTACTAAGAGAATTTCTGTATAATGCATGCTACATCTGTAAAGCAGAACTTCACAGAACATAATTGCAAACAGGAAGCATTCATCTACTAAAAGAACTCCTGTAGGTCCAAATTTCGAAAATACGATTCCATCCCTTCCCCCTACCTAAAACATAATGGTATATGACCAATGTTATTATTGGAGGGTCATAGTTGATGGGGTAAGTAAAGTTTCCAAAATTAATTAAGTGAACTCGGGGCCCAAAATCAAAACAAAGAGAGTTTGGAACATTAAATAATTTGTATCCCTAGAACATCTGGCGTAACATAGATAATAAATAAATAAGAGTTAATATCATTCCAATTCTGCCCTTTCTTCCGTTTTTGAGGTTTATTTCAGTTTCTTAGTAAGAATGGGTGACGGAATTCTGCCTAAATAGTAAACACAGGTAAAAGGAGGCTAGATTGGATCTGCACGGCACCCCTGATAATATCCATAAATGACTTGTTTTTGGTAAGAGATGAACATTACCATATGTAAATTCAGGTGCGCCTAATTCTTCTGCTGATGATCGATTCAACCTCTGATCAAAAAGATATACCTTGGTTCTATTTCATCTCTTCAACAAGTTTAGTAATGAGCATAACGGCCCTATTGTTCCGATTGAGGGAAATTTTCAAACGTAGACTACTCAAGAATTTCACATTTCATTTTATGTCGTAATTGAATAAAAATTTCAGAAAATCTAAATAATAAGGAAGAAGGCAATGAAATCTTGCTTGGTTTCCATCGGGAACTTGAGTAAGGAGTAGATCTTTTGGGGGTAATGGCAATTGGAATGATATTAACTTCTATTTACTTATTATCTATGTTACGCCAGATGTTCTATGGATACAAATTATTTAATGTTCCAATTTCAATCCATTCCTGGGATTCATCCTATATTATTCCAGTAAATAGCATAATCGGGGCTGGGGAACTATACTAGTGACCTACCCATTTCTCATTAAGTAATTTATATGAATCATTAATCTTCCTTTCATGGAATTTTTCCATTATTCATATCATTCCGTATTTCAAATGAGTAATTAAACATTTCACAACTAGTAAGCTAGATTTATTGTCATAGTCATAACCCACATTTTCCAACAAAATCGATCCCATTTAAACCATGATTATGAGCAAGTGCATAAATATACTACTGAAAGATAAGTGGATATACGAAGTCGTGTTGCTGCGATATATCTAGTTCTAAATATCTTTTGAATTCCTCCATTTAAAATTTAAAATAAAAATTGAACCAAAGATAAAAAATTGGAGGGGTTATCAAATGATACATAGTGCGATACAATCAAAACAAGGTATTGATAGTAAGAAAAGAATATATAGAATTAAGAACGAAACATGTTTATTTTTTATGGAAGATACATATCAATATGCGTGGATATATAGAATATTATTTCTAATGCCACAGGATACGATTGATTGGCTAATATCTCAAAATTTAATGTTGGTTCATTAGAACTATCAAGTATACCCATTCCAAATTTTATTCCAATCAAATGATCCGCAGCTGCCAATATATCTCTCGATAACAAAAATGTATTGTTCTGAGGTATATTAAGGTTCAGCCTTCGGTTCAACTGATTTCATTGACTAAAATATAACAAGTACGGAACAAAAGAACTATCCAGTTACAACAATTCAATTCCAAAAGAGCATAAACTATACGAAAGGTTTAAGTTAAATAAACGGATATCCTAAACTAAAATAATAAACCTTCAAATCCCTATTAATTTTGATTCATCAATCTTAATGTTTCCAAAACAATACTACACTACATTGAGTTGACTCTTTCAATCTCGACGATTGAATATGAATAGGCTATTATGAGTTTGACTAGATTATTCGTAACTATATATTTACAATACATACGTGGTGATCAGTTGGACCTTTGATTAATTAACATCTCTTTTTTCATAACAGAATTATGCCAAAAAATTGTATCAAATAAATGTAATCAATTCTCAGATCATAAAAGTTCTGTTTATTTTCTCTCCAAATGAAAATCAGGATCCCATTTGAGTTATTCTTCAATGGAAATCGTGATTTAATACTCCAATTAACATGATTAACACAATTAACCATCAGAATCCTAACAACAATAGGGAAGAAGAGAAGAAAGTGGGGTCATTTAAATCATTAGTTGGTTAAGGGTTATTTAAATAGTTTGTTGTTTGTAGGGTTATTTAAGTCACTGGTGGGCCATCTTATCTGTTTGTGCATACCCTTCATGCAGGGTTGTGTGTTTGTGTTTGCATGTTTATGTGTTTGCCTGCTCACATGTGTGTGTGTGTGTCAAAACATGACAAAATGCTTCAAATTTTATGAACCAAAAAGAAAAAGGTTCCCATAAGTGTAAGGTATATGGAAATGTAGTGAAAACATGACACCTTTTAACTGCTTCCAGACGTTCCTCAAACTGAAGATCCGTGACAATATTGCTTGAGTTTCCATTAGTTCGAAAACCTAACCCAGGTGCCCCTAGAAGAAAAGCCGCACAGAATTTTTAAAAAAAAACACTATTCTCACATTTAAAAAGAACAAACAAATGATTGGCTTACTATTTATAGCATCAGATTGCTTAGCAGATGAATTCCTGCAACAAGTGAGAACATGACAAAAACCTTTAATGGTTAAACAAGTTCAGTTCGATGAAATGGATAAGATTGATTATATAGTAAATATCAAATGAAAAGGGCAAGAAATAGAAGAAAGAAGGCAATCTCCTTCCAAAGAACTACTTAATTGAGGACAATATACATTCAATGGCAGAAAACTAATGCATGCAAAGCTTGGGTTGCAAATGATCGCTTATTTCACCTGTTTTTGCCTTGGAAGAACAGAGAATAAAGGAGTCCTAAGGCAAAGAAAATACCCAAAAACAAAATCAACTAAACACAACACCTCAACGTGTATCAGAAAACTATACAAAATCCAAAAATTTGTTAAGAGAAACCATAGCATAATGGCAGCTCTCTTCTTGGTAAACATAAGCATATGCCTGCCGCAAAGTAGGAAAAGGATCTCGACCAAAAATCTGGATGAAGATCGGATCATAGTCAATATTGAAGCCAGCAAGAAAATCATGCACCTGCTCCTTTTCTACCATCTTCCTGAAAAGAAGCAACATCAGTAATACAAATGGCATGGAAGTCTTGATAATAATCAGTCTCATTCTACAAACTAGTCAACTCAGCATAATACTGAGCCAGAGATTGGTCTTCTGATCTAACCCACAAAGTTTTTTCCTCAATTCGTATAGCTAAGCTTGAGCATCATTGCCAATCTGGGCAACAGCAAACCAAATCTTATGTGCAATATCCAGAAGTAAAAAACTGCAACTATTGGGGGGCTGCATAAAATGTAGTAGCCATGACATGACAAGGGCATTTTTTTTCTATCCACCGTGTAGGAGAAGGCCCTGCAATTGTTGGCTGTTTGGTTTCAACAGTGAATTATTGCCGTTGAAAAAAACAGTAATATATCCAGATACACCGCGAGCACTAATGGCTAAACTACAGCCACAAGACCAAATCAAATAATTGCTACCATCCAACTTTGTAGAACTAATCTGAAGAGACAAACTATCAGTAAGAGTCTCTAAATGAGTCAATCTGGTGTCCTCATGACAACCAGAAGGCTTTTCTGTATCAAACATGGCCATGGGGAACCAAGAACAAGTAACACAAGACAGACGGAAGCAATGAACTTTGAACATATACAAATCAAAGTAGAACTGAACCACTAGAGAACCAATAATAACCAAAACATCATACGAGATTGCAGCAAAGGCAAAAAGAACCAAAAAAATGGTTGTAAACCCTAACCGTCACAGAAGATTCACAAAGACCACCTAGCAACCCTAGCCGTGACTTGTGGTAGCTAACAAACACCCAAGGTGCTTCAAACAATACTGGGCGAGGCTTATCTGAGCCCAAACAGTCCGAAATTTGTCAAAACAAGCCAAAACAATTCGAAAACCAGTCGAAAAAAACTTAGCCGCAGTTTGAAATCAACCAAAAATCAATTAGAAGGTTGATTCGACTTTTGTAAAGCCTTGTAGAACCCTAATCGAAACCCATTGTTGAGGCAAACTGTCAAGATTCTAAGATTATATTTATGATTTTAGTCAAAAATAATCTGGACGGACAAATGTCAAAACAAGCTCCAGATTAAAACTTTTAATATCGAACAATCAAAATAAAAACCGATAATACTCCCAAAGTAAATTTTAGGATTATACCTTTCGAAATCTGGTTAGATGATTTCAGTTACTACAACAATTTTTAATCAATAATCCGCTGCAGTTTTTGACTTCTAGTCAAATTTCCAACGCACGTCTTCTGCTGTATTCCCGAATGTTAGAACACAAATAAAATGTGAGTTTTAATCTATCGTGATCTTTAAAACATGTCTAGTCACCTGTTCTTTGGATTCACAAGATGTGGAAACCCTAGAACTGATATTGATTAACTAGCGATTAGGTTTTATAATCGCATATAAATAGACTACAACAAGGACCTGTGGAGTAAATAAGACGTGGGCTTCTAATTTAATTATGAAATCCTATCTTAACCCAGAAGTAATTTCATAAAATATAAATTATAATTCATTCTACTAAAGAATTATAATTGCGCTCCCAGTCTTATTCTCAAAACTGTAGTATTCGAGCTCCTGTTATTAAATATTTATTTATTCTCCCCACGTTAAGCTTACAGATACCCACCAATTAAATTAAATTATTGAAAATTATATTTAATCGACTTCTTTGAAAATTCCTTAAGACCTTCCGCTTAACTTATTTAACTGTCGAATTATAAAATCCAACTGCATGGTTTGACTTGGTCAAAACTTATAAGTTTCCTTAAAGGGATATCATCAATTTTGATTTTCAAGACGTGAATTTCGTCAATAATTAATATTCACCTTGTAATTAATATCGCTACATAACTCACCGAGATTATTGACATGTAAAATATTACACTCTCTAATGAATCAAAACAATAAATATTAAATATACGTGAATAATAATTATTTCGAGATTAAGTAGTCTAAACACTCATAATAACCATGGAGCGTGAATTAATTTATATAATCAAAAAAAACTTAATTACCTCAACTTGATCCTGTTCAATACACACAAAGTGTACTAGTACAATGAATCGGAACAATTGTCGAAACAATTACTGTTCCCCGTAATCAATACAGATCTACAAAAATATTGTGCTACAGCCGTACCGATAGTTTTTCCAATTCCATTCAAAACTGTGAATCATAAACTTATATTCTACAAGAACTTTTAATCTGGTCTTCTGTGTATAAGTCGAACTCTACACACCAAATTAAATACTATGTAGAATAAAAGACATTCATGCACGACATTAAATAAATAATGAAACGCATACATTACTCATTAAGATTCTCATAAAATGGAAACACTAATTTTATTAATAAATAAAATTAAATACTAAAACCAAAACCATGGTTTTTAGTATACAAACCTAACACCCATGGGGGGAGAAGAGCCATCGATTGAGGCAAAAAACCAACGCAATCGCAAGTTGCGAACAGAGAACCCTAACAATGCCGAAAAAAGAAAAAAATTGAAGAAAAATATGAAACAAACTAGAAAAAAAGGGGGAAAATCATTACAATATTCTTGGGGACTAGTCAATTGATCATCTGGGAAAATTTTTTTTTATAGTGGCTAACTTAGAAAACAAAAAAGGAGAAAAAAACATAAATAAAGAGGGAAAAAATTGCTAAATCTTCTTTACACATGATCAAACTCTGATACAATGTTAAGATTAATGTAAAGAGAGAGAAACATAGAGAGTTATTGTGATGGTGAATAAGAGAGCACCCAAAACTAGGATTAGCTCCCTTACCACTGTTATTCATATAATAATAAGTACCAAAAGTACAATAATACCCCTAACTTAACAAAGTCCATAGGTGGGGTGCAGTTGGGAAAGGCTAGCCATGCCACTCCTCCTCATCAATTTACTAATAAGAACTTACATGTGCAACTACAGGTTTTCAATACATACTTCTAAAATTTTGTAGAATATGCTTATAACTCTGTCATTAGCCATTAACTTCTAGAAATCATAAGAAAAAAAAAAGACTTAAAATTAAACAAAAAAGTCACCATTAGACGAGGTCCCAAGTGATGCACGCTCAATAACTTTGTAATTGACTACATCAGCTACAAGACAAAATTAAACAAAAGTTTTGAGCAACTTGGTCCCGCCAAATTACCCTTAGGCCATGTTTAATGTTTGTTATAGGTCATCAAATTGAACTAGCAAACCTGTGGGCCCTCTGATTTCACGTTTGTTGCAACCTAAACGGGTTGGACTAATAATCCTCTTGGTCTATGAATCCCCCAAAATGGGTGGAATAGTAAACCCAAGGGGTGTAACATTCATAGTCCAGTCCAATCAGATTGGAGATTAATATGACATTACCCTCGCTACATAAATCAAACATCAACAGCCCACTATTACAATGCACAGGTTTGCCGCAACGGTAGTAGAGTTGTAATCATTACACTTCTCTCCCACCAACAGACTCACCACTCCGACGCCAGTGAAGTCGGCGCCGATGAACACCCTTACCAGCGGCAACCTCAGTACCCAAAGATGCCAACCTCAACACCAGCCCGCAGCAACCACACCAACGACCCCTTAACAAATGGCGACATGGCATCAACAATGGATTTGGAACACCATGAGCTCCTTCTTGGCCCCAAAGAAGGAGTGAGGCAGAGTGGTAAAGGAAGAGAAGAGGATAGCGGATTGTGAAGAAGAAGAAGAAGAAGAAGGAAATGCTTGTACTGTTCGATTTTTTGTTGGTTTTGCTATTTTTGATTTTTCTAAGCTGGACAATTTGAATGTGGGAATTTCAGTCTCAGGTGGCATTTAAGTTGTGAAAGTATGCATGGTTAAATTCAAAAAATCAATTTATTTAATCCAAATAATCCAATCCTTACTTTGCAAATCAATCATGTACTAGAGTAATCAATTATCCAATCTTTTGCTTACCAAACAAGTAGGTTAGATTACCATTCTCATTCTCAACCCCCCTTCTTCCCAATCCTTACATTAATTTGACCTCATTACCAATTTCACCCAACCTAGTACAGTTATCAAACAAGGCTTGGAAGTCTTCCAATTACAGTTGACTTGATAAGTTATGAGGTAAAGGGTAGAACGTCTACAATAGCATGAATTGAAAGGTGGTTCAAGACAGCCCGAGTTAGAAGCAAGACAATTCCCATGACAAAGAACGTGCAGGTTGGGGGATTGAGAGAGTACTATGTGTAAGGACTTCGCTTTCAAGGATCTAACACTATATAGTTGTGCAAAGCAAGTGCAGAGGCCAACTATTTATATAGAGTATCACGTAACAACAAACACCTAGCAGTAGCCTCTACACCTCTGTTACGTGAACACTTCTAAGCGTATGTAAGTACTCATACCAGATGCTCAACACTTGAGTAAGGGTATGCAATATGTGTGTGACACTTGTATGAATATTCATCCAACAACGTATGTATAGGTATATAAGTTTGTTGTGTATTTATGCATAAAACTCTTATGTTATACTTGAAATATTCTTTGTTTCCTTGTAAATACCGATTACCTTAAAAGTATAAAAGAATATAAGAAATATGATATTTTTCCTTGTCTTTGTGTCCTTAGAAACAAAACTTAAATGAAGCCGATGCATATACATATATCCGCACACGTACCTAAACCCATATAAAAAAACTCTACACAGTCGTACAAGACTTCTAAGATCATGTTACTTGGTGGAAAATATGCAATGCAACCCAACGAGCTCATGTTTCTAGAAGGATCTAGAAAGATAGGAGAAATCCCCTTCTCCCTTTCTCTCTAGTATTAGCTAAGGCATACATGCCTCAAAAGATCTAGAATGTGTGAGATTATGTGAGCTTTTGTTATTTTGTTACTCTTTTGTTATTTGACTTGACGGTAGATTAGTCTACAACTAATTAGGATTTTGAGTTTTGTTCTAAAAATATTGTGTAAATCATGTTTAGGCTTAAGCCTTTTGATTAGTTCAATAATATTTTGTTTTGTGTTTTTCTCTCACTAAACCTCACCAAAAGTGAAGTACTTTGTCAAACAAACTAGCCACCGAGTCAAATGAACCTAGAATCCAGAGGTGTTCAAGATCAAACATGTGAACCTCCCTACCCCTACTAAACAAGTGAAGAGACCCAAGCTGTCACTCACATTTGAGTTCCTATCAAACTAGTAAAGGGGTGTTGATATAGATCCAAGAAAAAAGTTTTGATCCTTCGTTTCTTTGTTATCATGATAAATTGTTATATAGCTACTCGTGAAAAAGTTGAACTCGATAGAGACAAAGGAAAACTTAATTATACATATTCTAAATAGGTCAACCTTAGTAAGGAAGCGCTCAAGATGAAAAATGTCATTCAAATCAGATATCCACATTCTCCACGCCTTGGTTGACATGTGGCAATCTAAGCTAACATGTCATGGAGATGTGTAACAAGATTACCCATAATTTCTATATTCATGACATGGGTTGTAGTCCACATGTTACTTCATTAATGAAGTTACTACGCTTTGGCTTGTATAGTATTAGGATTTAGGACTAGTTAAAGTTAATTAATTTCCTATTATAGAGTTTTAACGCTAGCAAAGACCAACAAGCCTAAAAAATTGAATGTCAAATTTCCAGTAGAGTTGAATTTTGAAAATTAAATGAGAAACAACTGAGGTTTTATGCAATTAAGGTCCTATCTTCTCCTTTGATCTCTCATGTCCACCTACAAAGTAACAACTCTAATTTCATCACCAAAATTACAAGCACCCAAGCTCTAGTGAATCCTAAATCTTTCCCTACATTTTGCCTTTCTAATCCAATTCCAGCCCCAAAAACATAAACTTATGACGTAAAAATCCAAAACCCCTCACTTCGAAGTCAAGCCATTTCCAAACGTTTTCTATCCCAAAAGCCTACAAACGATAACCTCATCAAACCCTAAACCTAAAAGCTTTTTGTTTCCTTTCCCATCAATAAAACAATTGCAACCAGCACTTCGTACGTCCCTAATCTATGGCATTGTTGTAGCTTATTTGCCCCCACCAAACCCTAAACCTTCAAACTATTATAACTAAAAATGAATACACAATGCAAAAGGTTACTTTTTAAAAGATAAATTTACATTTTTTCTATTTTTTTTATAAATGTTTTCATTTCTCAAGTTTAAGGAGAACTTTCCAAAAGGTCAATAGAAGATGATGTTCTCCTAGCAAAAAAAAAAAAAAAGAGAAAAAGCTGATGTTCTAAAACAGAGGGAATTGTATTAATTTGCTACAAATGTTCAACTTGCTTATACTTTATGTTCTAATATTCATTGTATGATTGTTCCTTAAGATAGATGTTTCAATTTTCAGTTTCAACGCAAGATTTCCAATAAAATTCATTAATAGTTTTCACATACTTGGATCATCTTTCGGTTTGTCAACCTGCTGTAAGGGGCTCAGGTCCCCATTCTGTCTTGCCTGGCAGGCCAAAAAATATACAAATAATAATAGAAGCAAACACGCCATTTAGTAACCGTTGGCAGGCACGGGACAAAGAGGGTATATATTCACGAGTTATATGCAAAAACAAGAAATCGGAAGATTGCTAGATGAAATATAAGATAAGCATGAATGAATGCCAAGTTTTTCCAATATAATGTTAAAGAAGAAAACTGAAAAGTGCTGCACAAAATGAAACATAAAAACCAAAAACTTCATCAAGCCAATAAATTGCCAGATTAGTAAATATTACGCAGGGAAATATACTTGAGATTACGGGTTGAATACCTTTTTTCTAGTACTGCATCCTGCTCCTCACGAGAGGTGGTCACTTTGTTTGCCTGAAAATTCATACATGAAAAGCTATGAATGCACCAACAGTTTCAATATCCAGAAATGGTGCTTCAATTAATTTAATCAACAAAACTCTTATAGTCAATTAGAGTAAAGAGATGGTTGAAGATTTCTCAACATTAAATAAACAATAGAGAAATATTGAACAAATAATAATGAACTTCTTAAGATTACAAAGGGAGGAAAACTATGCGCGTGTGAGAGAGCAAGAGAGCGCATCACACACACACTCCATGGAAGCAACAAATGGAAAAAAAATATTGACAAGTAAATGAATAATATAAATAGCCATTAAGGAATGTCTTCCCCCTAACAAAAGGGAGGGAGTAAACCAAAAATGTCTTTTACAACACAATACCCCAAAAGCCTCTAAATAAAACAAAGTGGAACAGCAAGGGGGTAAGGAATATAAAAGGCAATAAGGTTATCCAATGAGGGGACTTGTCTCTCAAACTACCAAGTATAGAAATCAGTCAACAACACACCCTTCAACTTGTACACGCGCATCACTCTCAAACGATTTCCTATTGCGCTTCCACCAAATCAATTGCATCAAGCGCAATGGAACAAGTCATAACGTTCTTCTGTCCCTCCCCACCCTACAACAACCCAACCCACCAAACAAGACTAATCCAACCTCCTCCTCAGGGCAAACCCCAAATAACACCAAAGCCAACCCCCAAAGCTGCTTTACTACCTCTTAGTGAATAAGAATGTGGCGAACATGCTCTCCTGTCTTCAATAAAAAATTTCCCATGAGCTGTAGTCCACAGAAAGAATGTCACACCCCGCAAACTCTTTCCCTTTTCAACTCTGTGTCAACTACATGTGCCAAAAAAAACACCCATGGCAACCATTTAGTAATAACATTGAAACCTCAAATGTTTACACAAATCGAAATCTACTTCTATATCCTTGGAATACAAATTTCATCTCTCTAGGTATTTTAAGATCACTCTCTTCTCAAAGCAATCTAACAACGGATGGTATGACAACCACCGAAACCACCCGACATGTTAGGTTGAAACCTATCATACTTAAAGGCATCAAATTAATTAGCATATCTCTACCTCATTTTCCCAACAAACAGATTCTAAACACACTTCTCTCTAATATTTCCTCTACTATCGGTGTAACGATTGATATCACAAAATCAAGAGGTTTCGTTGTTATAGTATGTACTTACATTATATAAAGGTGCGTGATGTGAAAGAACGCATTGTTCCTGGATCTACATGAATAAAACATCTCTACTGAAACTGATGAAACTAATCTAACAACGACTGAGATAGGAGAGATGTGATGCCATGTGATACAGTTGTGACAAGAGCAGCAAAAGGGCGATGACACGATGCAAAAGTACGAGAGGTGGCTAAAAAGTGTCCTTTCTGTACTAACTTAGGACATGCAGACTTCCAATAACCCTTCTTGTGAAAAAACTGCGTTCATCCATAGCAACTCGGGACTTCAGTTTCCCCGTTACCTAAATCAAATTAGGAGAGGGAGTGGGCATCAGCGAAAGACGAGAGGTGGCACCAACTGACAAAGGAGTGGCAAAGACTAGCAGAGAAGAAATAGCTATTTGAGCAACCTTAAACCTCGTCTCCTCTACAATGAGTTCGCGAATAACCCCCTCGACAGAAGGCAATGGAGAGCGATGAAGCAGAGCACCACGAAGTGACTAAAATTGATCATGGAGGGCCATCAAAAACTGTACGAGTCTCTTCTTTTCATGATACTAGAGATAACTGGTAATCAATTGCAAGTCAAAGGGTTCCATAAAAGCCAATTGATTTCAGTAAGTTGTTATCTCATTATAAAGTTCCTGGATCGACTTGTTATTTTGTTTGGCGCTTTGAATGGTCATTTTCAACTCATATTGCTTGGCAAAATTAGAAGTGAGATACATATTCTGAAGATAGTCTTATACATGCTTGGTGATTGTATATTTTAAGAAATTCATTCCGATACTTGGTTCTACATAATTGTAGAACCAGGTGAGGACTTGTGCATTCTCCATATCTCATGTTGCAATAGATGAATTATAACCTTCAACCTTTGGATCTGAAGGTCGAATGGTAGAACCTGTAACATATCCCCATTGCCCTTTTTCGAGAAGAAAGTTTTTCATAACGTTGTACCAATAAGAATGGTTGGACCCATTGAGGCAAATATTAATAGCTTGTAATTTTTTGTTAGCCATAACCAAAAAAAAATGGGGAACAACAAGAGCCAAACATAACTAATTTTTGGCTGCAAGCCAAACAAAGCCAAATAGAGCCAATAGAGCCAAACAGAACCAGACAGAGCCAATGTTCAAGATAGAGAGAGTTTCGGCGAGGTTGCTAGAGGTCACCAATGTACTTCAAGATAGAGAGGGATTTCGGCGAGGTCGCCGATGTACTAAAGAAGGTCATCGGAGATTGGCGAGGCAGAGGGTTGCTGTGGTCAGCGCTGTAGGTTGCGGCAACTAAGGTTTTTAGGAGTTTTGACGGTCGACGGCTAGGGTTTTTGGGGTTTCAAAGGTTTTTCGAAGGTTGGCGGCTAGGGTTTCTAGGGTTTTAAAGTTGGCGGCTAGGGTTTTTGGGGTTTCGAAGGTCGACGGCTAGGGTTTTGAGATTTCAGAGGTTTTGAGGGTCAGTGACTAGGGTTTCTGGGATTTCGAGGGTCGATGTCACAAACATAAGGTGAAGTCGACGGCGCCGAAGGGAGAAGGAGCTTCAAGGGTCGATGGCATACATACAAGGTGAAGCCGGCAGCGAAGGGAGAAGAGCAAGTCTATGGCACCGAAGGGAGAAGAGCAAAGGGTTTTTGCAGAGGAGAGGACAAGTCGGGGTACCAAGAAGAAAACGACAATGTCGCCGGATGGAAGGGAGGTCGGCGGCGTCGAAGAGAATGGAGGTCGGCGTCGTACTAGGCTTTTGAACCCTGCTCTAATATCATCTTAACGAAGGGAAGAAGCTATTATTATTGCATAATAATCCAAAAAAGCTTGAATAACAATGAAAGAATATTTCAAATATATAGGCTATAGAAACCCTAATAATGGTAATAAGACTACTTAGGAAACAAGATTCTAATAATGAGTAAATATCCCAACAATAATAATAGTATATTCTGACAATCCTAATAATGAAAAAATATTCCAATAATATATTCTCACAATGACAACAAGGTTGCCATCAATATCGCTCATAACTTGGTACAACATGACAGAATAAAATAAAAATATATAGAGATTAACAAACACTTCATTAAGGAAAAACTGTGTAAGGGCTCAATTTGTAATTGTATGCCCTTTGTGAAATCTAAAGATCAATTAGCAAATATTTTTACTAATAGGCTTAATAGTAAAGTGTTTCAACCCATTATATACAAGTTGAACATAAGAAATATTTATGCATCAACTTGATGGGAGTGTTAAGTTAGGGACATTATTATATAAATAACAGTAATAAGGAAGCTTACCCTAATTTTGGGTGCTCTCTGATTCGCCATCACAATAGTTTTCTCTCAAGCCTCTCTTCTACTTCTCTGTCTTTACATTAATCTTGACAGGGTTTAAGCCTTTTTGTTAGTTACAATAATAATAATCTTTCTTCTTAGCTATCAATTCTTGTCGGAAATGATACACAAGTATTGTTCAAGTAAAAATGGATATTGGCAAAGCTTTTGGTACTAATGATTTAGGCCCCCTCAAGTACTTTCTCGGTATTGCGGTTGTTATTCTCATCGTGAAATATCTTTTTCTCAGCAAAAGCATGTTCTTGATCATCTTTAGGATACTGGCATGGTAGAATGTAAGCCAGCCTCTACTCATATAGATCTGAATCTTAAACTTTCAGCTGAATCTAGAGAGTTGCTTCCTAATCTATCTACGTATCAACCTCTGGTTGGTCACTTGATTTATTTGACAAATACGAGACCTGACTTGACTTTTGTAGTTAGCGTAGTCATTCAATTTATGCATGCTCCTTGCAAGGCTCATATAGATGCAGTTTTTCATATCTTGAGGTATTTGAGGAACTGTCCGGGTCTTAGATTATTCTTCTCAACTAGTACTCAATTTGATCTTTCATACCTCACTGGTGCTGATTATGCTGAGTCTAAAACTTATCACCGATCCACATCTAGTTTTTGTACTTTCTACGGCCATCATCTTATATCATGAAAAAATAAGAAGCAAGCGGTTGTCTCAAGATCTTCGACTAAGGCCGAGTAATGTGCAACGACTCAAGGCATTTGTGAAATACTTTGGTTGTGACCTCTTTTTGCTTAGCTAGGCATTAAGGAAAGTAATCATCTCAGTTATTTTGTAACAACAAATCTGCCATTATACTTGCCTCTGATTTAGTTCTTTGTGAACGGACCAAACATACAGAAGTGTATATTCACTTTTATCCAGGAAAAAGTTCAAGCAGGCACTCTGACTCTCTCCATTGTCTTTTCATCCAATTAAACTATGGATATGTTCAAGTCTGTGGGACCATCTTTGCTCCGATCATCGATCGTCAAACTGAGCTTAATTGGCATCTTTGCTCCAGCTTGAGGGAGAGTATTGGAAGGAGATTAGGATCTCTTTAATTATGGTTTGATTATTAAAATCGACACATTAAAAAATTAAGATCTTGTTGATTATGATTTGATTTGCAGATTTATTTTCTTTCTTTTTGTAATCCTACTTCATCAATATAAATAAATAATTATATCTCTCTGAAAGTAAGCCATAAATTATACAATTCTTTTATTCTTTTGAAAGAGCCTCCACTTCAGCGAGCAAGTTGCATTCTACACGAACATTGGAAGTCAATGAAGTTGGTCTCTGCCTCTGTCTTCTCATCCAAGAAGACTCAAAAAAATGTGGGGAAGGCTTAGAAATAAGGTCTTACAAAGGGTAACGATAAAAAACAATGCTTTTCTTGCACTCCATAGCTACCTTACTAAAAATAAGAAAGGGCCTGAGCTCGAAAGCTTAACTAATAAGGGTGTTTAGGCTATTAATAAGATCGTTACGGCTTTTCCTTTATTCATAAGAGAGAAAGATCATCAACTTTTAGTCATCTATCTCACTACCAAGGTGTTCAAACTCCTTTCAAATGACACATAATCAAAAAAAGTCAAAGGAGGCATTCAAATGACGCAGCATATCCAAAAACTCCTTGACCACACCCCAACACTACTAGAAAAAGCCAACCATGTTCAAACCTGGGACTTTATTTCCATTTATAAAATTCAAGGACTAGAGCACTTCGTCTTCAAAGAATGAATGCTCCAGCAATCCTGCATCATCCTAAAAAATGAAATCAAACTCCATCCCATCAATCAAGTCCCGACCTCGATCCATCTGCCTCTTAAAACTATCCACCAAAGAAGCCTGTGATTCTATCCTCAATAAGATCATTCTTCCAGTGAACATTGGCAATCCCATGAAAGAAGAAGGTGTGCTCATGCACGACCCTAAGCCAAAGAGATTGAGATTTTGTCTGCAATTGATCTCTTTTAACTTCGCCAATCTACCAAACTCTAACGTCAACTCCTCCATATGAGTAAGGAGCAAATTTTGATTTGTTTCAATCAAAATAGCTAAAATGTTTTCGTTTTCTAGGAATATGAAATGATAATTAGTGGAATATCGAAATTCAAAACAATAAGTAGCAGAAGGAAGCCAGTGCTTTGTTTTGCATTTGTTGCAGTCGCATGTGTATGAAATGCAACAGAACCGAAACAACTAAAATCCACCAAAACATTACGAAACAATCCAAACCAAAAGATTGTTTCAAATTTTATTAGGAATATCCAACAACATTCATTTCTATTGGCCGCTTTTTGTTGAGAGAGAGAGAGAGAGAGAGATTTGAGAATCTAAAAAATTAGAAAGAAAAAGATAAGAAATAGAAAGAACTACATAAAACAAGCATAATTAAATCACTTGTTCTCTTAATTTATTACAACAAATTATTGTTTTTATAAAAATTGTCACTGATATTTTTTTGTTTCTATTTAATCCCTACCAATACTAGAATTTTTCATTTCCTACCATTTTTAGACCCACAATCTGGGAACATTGTGCACTAGGTTGCCCTTTTTTTGTTCTTTTAATCCCTACATAGTTTTATGTAGAAATAAAATATTTGACATTATTCCATATTTCTAAGTATTTGATATTAATATCGATCCAATTATAGTACAATTTCTATAGTCTAAAATGTCTAATGCTCTAAAATGAATATATAGCTTTTAGATATGTTTAAGTGTTGATTTGTTAGACTTAAAAACACATAAAAATATACTTAAAATTCATGTTTTCAAATGTTCATATATTTTCAATTCTTTCCTCTATTTTTAAAATGTTTCTGAAATTTTTCATTTTTGAACTGATCACCATTCTATTCTTGGTATCCAAATACGAATGTCATCAAGCACCTTTGAAATCTAAACTTCAGGCCTAACAAACTCCTCCATATTCCACCACCTCATCTATGATTTCAGCAACTTTAGCTTCCTGGCCATAGCAAAAGACGAGTGATAAAAGTTCCAGCAATGTTAAATCCTTGCCACCACCCATCCCAAAAATCCTTAACCCACACATTCTCAAACTACAAATGACACCACGTTGAACAACCTCATGATCCATCAACAGTCTCAACAAAGGAAGTAGAACCACGTCGGAGAAATACTCCTAGCCCGTGGATATGCAGACATCAAGAGACGACCAATTTGACAGAAGGCGGGTTATGATAATTGGACCAAGGATAAGAACTTCGAGGAGTAAAACCACCAACTCCTAGTCGTTAATGATAAAAGAGAAGGATTTCATGGCTTTGGAGATGACTCAACAACCTGTCGTGGGAATATCTAACCACGTTAAAATCATACCCTACACACCAGTAGGCATTCCACCTCAAAGCATTGCACCCAGCTCATCTTCAATCCCATCATCCACCGAACAATACACCCCAATGAACACCCACCACAACCCACCCTCTATGCACCTGACATAACAAGATAAAGAGAAAACAACCCTTCTCCACTCTAACAACCAGCCTGTTGTCCCCCATCAACAACACACCCTGCACTCCCCACCACCTGCATATGACTCCATTCCACAATCTCATTCCACGCACCACAAACCACCTACTCTAACATTGATTCCATCTCGGTTTCTAAGAGGCACATCCATCTTCCACTTCTTTAATAAGGATTTAATCCATGATCTATTCTCCTCCGCATTCAACCGTCCCTCCAAACATTCCAATAAATAATTTTGATCCTAGTATAATCACATCAAAGAGCCCTTCGCCCTCTTCCCCCGCCAAATCTTGCCAACTCTTTCCATCCTTCTTGTAGCTAGTGGAACAATCCAGGTTCTTTAATTCCCTATCCGACCTCTTTTGAAGACGACCTCCCCTTCTGGGATTCCTTGGAGCCACACCTCCACCACTTTCTGCCTCGGGAGTCCCAAACAGTCTCATTGCTTCCCCCTCCATTGTGTCAAACGACAGTTATGACAGCCACAAAAATTTATTTGCGTCCTCAATTGTATTCAACACCCACTTGGATACCACCAAAGGTCACACCTCCGATTCCCTGAGCAAAAGCTCCTCCCCATAAATTTTCTGGCTTTAGAAAACCCAGCGGCAAACATTCCAACGGCTCAGCCATAAAGCAGGGGACCCTTCAACAGCTCCTAACCACCATTACAGAAGCCAGACAGTTGCTCACTACTCCCACCCAGATCAACGACGGTCCCCAACAATTGATCCTCCC
>JAOTRH010000018.1:15010249-15038976 GCA_034768845.1 Heliamphora exappendiculata | reverse complement strand
CCTATAAATAGGCCATATATTGTACAGTTTCAATAGACAGAAAATATAGAGTTATTTTCTCTTCTTAATTTCTTCATATATATATTAAACTTGTGCCATAAACAACTTTTGTTTTTAAATTGAATAAAAAGTTGAGTAGAGTAGTGCAATATGCCTGCATTTAATAAATTTTATTATACCATTTGAGATGGTGAACAGTGTCAATGTAGAAACCCTTTGAGAAAGAGAATTACAAAAAAATTAATCTTGTGGAGTATGAAAGCGTGCGGAGTGTACGTCGGGGGCATTTCTAATGTTATCTCCCTAGTAGTCAGAGAGGGTGTTTGGCAAAACTATTGCTAATAATTTTTAACTTTTCGTTATTAATTTTAACTATAAATTACTGTTTGAGCCATGCTTTGAAAATTATAATGTAACTGATTCTCTAGAAAGGTGGTGGCGAAATTATTTAAAATAAGATACTATAGATAGAAATCTCAAGTGAAGTATTAAATAAGGAATAATGGTACGTAGCTTCGGGAGTTTAAAATATCTAGAAAAGGATAAAGAGGAACAAAATGCAAGGGAATAGGAGATACTTGACACGTGTCGCCACAAGAACAAGTCAAGGGAGAATCAGCCGTTGGAGCAAAAAGTGGAAAATGATCCAAGCATTTTGTTACACTGGTGATTATAAAAGTGAAGATTGGCCAAAGAGAGAGGACACGCATCTAATACATATCAAAAATCCTGAGGTTGTTTTATTTTCTTATCTTGTAGTTACACATCTTTTCATTTCTAAATCTAAATCCCTTAGTTCGTTCTAATTCCATTTTTCTTTATTAGATTAGATTCAATTTTTGTTCTCATTAGATGTAGCTTTAATCATAATCTTTGTTTCAGTTTGTACTTCCTTTAGTACAAAGTCATTTTCAATTCAATTTTCAATTTTTATTCTTTTGTCCTTCAAATTTTCTTTTATTTTAAATCAAAAAACGCTTGAAAATTGTTGAAGTTTTTTTCATTGAGGCAAGAAAATTGAACTGGTAGCTTTTACTTCAAGCTACACACAATTTAGTTTAGTTTAGAGTCAGGTTGGTGCAATTCCAAATATAATTTGATGCATTTGTCTTGGTACACCCGCACCATATCATTAAAGTCCTTAATATAATTCAACGCGAACGCTAACAATTTTTTAGCATGCTCGGTGGGACCCAAGTGTCATAAAGAGGCAATATAGCTAGAAGAGGTCGAGGGAAGGCTGCCATTGGTCAACATACTAGAGATTCTCCACGAGAAGGTTCTGATGAAGAGTCACATCAGTCACAGAGCTTAGCCAAAACTCTCAAGGAATATCTCCAAGAGCCTAACAAGGAGCTTTCGCAATCACTGACGGCACCAACACACAATCTGACCCCAACAATCAGACAAATGACGGCTCTGATCAATGAAAAGGTGATAATTTCTATTCCTACAGGACATAATAGGGTAGAAAATCAGCCAACAGTAGGCCAACCACCCCCAATGCCACATAACCTTTCGATTTTCCATCCCGGGTCATCTTCCAATAATCCAGCACTCGGGAGCATAATGGAGATCAGATGGGAAACTAGGGAAAGGGTAGGCCAAATGAAGGAAATGACACTAACCAGCGATTCATTATACCACCTACTGGAAAAGTAAGCCTCTGGAGGAATCCTAACCCACATTATACCGATGTTAATCAAAAGCTCAAGGGGCAACCTCCGATAAATTTTAGAAATTTCAACCATCCACCACTGCAACCAAACATTCCTTTCAATAGAGAGCAAGTCATCGATATTGTTCAAGAATAGTTCGGGCTAGCCCTCAAGCAAATTGAAAGACCGATTTATCAAAAACCATATCCAGATGTGATTGACAGGATGTATGAGTTTCCTAGATGATATAGGGTCCCGAAATTTGTTTTGTTTTCAGGAGATGATTATTATTCTACTGTTGAACATGTGGCAAAATTCACTATTCAGTGTGGGGAAGTATGCGGTAATGACTTCTTGAGGCTTCGATTGTTTGCTAATTCCTTAACCAGTACTGCTTTTACCTGGTATATAAATCTACCACCAAATTCGATCTGAAGTTGGCCTCAGTTGGAAGAATTATTCCATTAACAAGTTTACATAACGGAACCAAAGGTTATTATGACAGATTTATCTAAGATGTACCAGCTACTAGGAGAATCAATGGAGGCTTATATTTCAAGGTTCAAAAAGGCCAGGTTCAAATGGAAGGTTGTCCTTCCAAAAACAGAGTATGTCAAGTTAGTCTTAAATGGTTTAGATTTTGAACTTTGAAAGAAATTTAAGGGGATGGAGTTTCGAGATCTGTTTGAGTTGGCGGCACAAGAAGTATGATATGAATATTTATTGCGCAAAGAACATGATAGAAAGGCTGCTTCTAAGGGAACATATTATCGTGACCCAAATTATACTGTGGTAAGTTCAAAGGCCCACTTCAATTCCGAGATAGCAATCACAGAAATGATCAACAAAAATTCCTATTTTTGCAAAGCCTTTGTTAAGGTTGATCCTACTAAGTCTCAAGGTTCTTTAGCTTCACCAAAGATTACCAGAGTCTATATTTTTGACATTACAAAGGCGGATCAAATTTTTGACCATTTGCTCGTATCCAAGATATTCAGATTCTCAATAGGACACAAGATTCCACCACCAGAGGAACTCATAAATAAAGAATACTATAAGTACCAGAATTCTTGGAATCATACTACAAACAATTGTATTACTTTTAGAAATGATATACAGGATAAGATAGACAAAGAAGAGTTCAAGTTCCCAGAAAAGGAAAAAGCAGCGACGGGGGTGGACATAGATCCTTTTCCAGAACAACTTGCAACGAACATGGTTATGATTGATATGAAAGGCTGTCCTAGAACTAAAGCTAAGAAGACGGGAGAATCTAATAACTTGACTCACTATGAGGAGGAAGTTCCCAAGGCTATCTCGGCCCAAGATGTAGGGTGGGATTAGAAAATAATTCATTTAAGGAAAAAGAGAAGTTGCTCGAATGAACACCACGTGTAAAGAATATGCCCGAAAAGTATCGAAGAGTAATTTAGTCAGAAAGGAGAATGAGCCTAGGAGTCCAGATGATAAGAAGGAAAGAAAATCAAATTTTCAACGTTTGCAACACCCGAGAGGCTAGCCACCAGTCTTTTGAAGGAATACCAGACAAGAACGACCAAGGACAGTGAGATTTCCATTTTCTTCACCAGGCCAGTGGGTAAGGGTTACGCATCTAAAATTTCCTCAACCAGAAAGAACCCCATCAAGGTCTCAAAAGCAAAGAATGCAGAGGATGAGACAGGCTGATCATAGAGTCAGGGGAGCAATAGAGGAACATTCAGAAGACAAGAGGAGAAAGATGGTGCAGTTTCAAACAAATCCAGCATACGAATACAAGCCAAGGAAGATCCATGGAATAGTAACGCAAAATCAGCCGAGTTCTAGTAAGATGGCCTATACAAATGGAGGAAAAGAGCCTATGGTTTGCAACATGGTATTCATCCTACCCGAGAGTTTCATAGCCAAAAAAGGATAACCTTCTTCCATAGTGGGAGATGTCGAATAATAGGGAGGAATGGTGGAGATCTTGCTAGAACTTGTCAGAAAAGAACAGGGACCACTTTTAATCTTGAAAACCCAGAAAGGAGAACCTGCACAGAGTGTTGTTCTCGAAAGACCATCGAAGGAGATGACGCGAAATATCCGACCTTTGTACATCGCATGACATATTGATGGAAACCGATCAACAGGATTTTGGTAGATGATGGTTCTACCGCAAATTTGATACCCAGAACTATGCTCAGCAAGATTGACAAAACCGATTAAGATTTATTACCTTATAGTGCAAGCATATCAAATTTTGCTAGAGAAATCACGTCATCTCAAAGTATTATTGTTGCCAATATCACTGTAGGAAGTAAAACTTTAACTACTTCTTTATTTGTGATAGACTCTCGTTCAGCTTATAACCTACTACTCGAAAGAGATTGGATTCATGCATATATGAAAGTATTGTCAACATTACACCAATGCTTGGTATTTTGGAAGGACCATGATATTAAAGTAGTTTGGGTAGATAAGAAGCCTTTACTAGCATCGGCTAATCATGCTAAGGTGAGGGTATATGATGACGATATCGAACCTATGAAGGTGGCCGGCCTATATAAAGAAGGTCGTCCAGTAACTGTGACGTTATCTAACAAAACATTAATGGAGGACTTGAGAAAAAATCTATAAACAAGTGATCAATCCTCATATTTTTGAGGTGAACAGGTCGATTACTCCTTTTCTCTAAGCGATATCTAATGGAAGTACAACCAACATGGAGTGAAAAGGCAGTTGCATTGTAGGCCACTCTCGACAAGCTAATCGTCCATTTGTTAGAAGAAAGGTTGTACGGCCTGCAAGCAGAGGAATAAGGGGCTTCGGCTAATATTGTCGAAGTGATTTTTGAAGATAAGTTATATAAGGATGAAATACAATTGGAAGAATTAGAAGCTGCTCTGGCCAAATTAGATGATCTTAAGACCGAAGTTCAAGACCCGTTGGAGGAGATCAATCTAGGAACAGTTGAAATTCCTAAGGTGGTCTATATTAGCCAGTTGTTACTTGGCACAGTTAAAGTAGAGCTAATTAAAGTTTTGGTTCGATACAAAGATTATTTGGAATGGAAATTCAACGAAATACCTAGACTATCTAGATAATTGGTTGAACACAGGCTCCCAATTAAGCCTAGATATCGTCCTTTTAAACAATCGCCTAGGAGGATGTCCACAAAGGTCATATTATTAATCAAAGAAGAATTGGAGTGACTTCTGAAGGTAGACTTTATCAGGACAACGAGATATGTTGAATGACTTTCCAATATTGTTCCAGTAGTGAAAAAGAATGGAAAGCTCAGAGTTCGTATTGACTTCAGAAATCTCAATCTAACCACTCTTAAGGACGAGTATCCAATGTCAGTAGCGGACTTGTTAGTAGACGGTGTAGCCAAACATAAAATCTTGTCGTTTATGGACGGTTATTCATGATATAATCAGATTTCTATTGCAGAGAAAGACACGCCTAAAACATCCTTAGATGTCCTGGAACTTTGGGATTTTATGAACGGATTGTGATGCCATTCGACTTGAAGAATGTAGGAGCTACATACCAGCGTGCTATGAATAATTTTTTTCATTATATGATTGGTAGATTCATGAAGATTTACATTGATGATGTAGTAATAAAGTCTAATTCATATTCTCAACATCTTGAAAACTTGGTTATGGCTTTTGAACGCATGAGAAAATACCAATTAAAGATGAATCTTTTAAAATGTACGTTTGGGGTAGCAGTGGATAATTTTCTTCGATTTCTGGTATATCAGCGAGGAATAGAAGCAGATAATAATAATGCTAGGTCAATAATGGAAGCAAGCCCACCTACTTGTAAGAAAGAATTACAACGCTTTCTAAGACAAATTAATTTCCTTCGAAGGTTTATTTCCAACCTGGCAGGAAAAATCCAAGTGTTTTTAGGACTTTTGAAGTTGAAATGAGAAGGAGAATTCAAATAGGATCCATGTCATCAACAAACTTTTGACGGTATTAAGAAGTACCTTGCTAGCCAACCAGTACTTGCCCCACCAATCAAAGGGAAGGCAATGAAACTTTATATCTTAACCTCAAAACGATCGTTAATAAGCCTTTTAGCTCAAGACAACGAGGCAGGAAAGGAACATGCGGTATATTATCTGAGTAGTTTGTTAACTCTTACATAATGTAAGTATTCTCCAATTGAGAAGTTATGCCTCGCTTTATATTTCGCTGCTTCCAAATTAAGGCATTATATGTTGCCAATCCCGGTCTATTTGATATGTCGCACCAATTTAATCAAATATTTGTTATCTCAGCCTTTCTTTAAAGGCCAAGTTGGCAAATGGTCTTTAGCATTGATGGAATTTTTATTTCATTACATACCATAAAAGCTATCAAAGGGCAGGCTTTGGTTGACTTCTTAGCAGACTATCCTTGCCTAGAAGTTAAAGAAAAAATGAAGATAGGAATGAATATATCCATGGTTAATTTCATATCATGGATGCTTTATTTTGATGGTAGCATAACAGAGTACGTGACAGGATGTGGAATTGTTATCATTTCACCAGGCGATTTGGAGACAAAAATTTCATTTCAATTTGACTTCAAATGCTTAAATAAACAAGCCAAATACGAAGTAGTTATTATTAGATTGGAGATTCTAAGAGAAATGGGTGTTTATTCTGTTCGTGTTAAAGGCAATTCATAGGTAGTAGTAAATTATCTAGGAAAAAGATACAAATGCCATAGTGAGGAGCTGATGTCTAATTATGCAATGGCTAGACAGATAATGGATGACTTCGACAACGTCATTATATCATATATTCCTAGAAGGTTTAATGAAAAGCAAATGAGTTGACAGAAACGACTATTAGGTTACGCATTCCTTGTGGGATCTATCAAAGAACTATCACCGTTCATAGAAAAGTTATCCCTTCTGTAAGAAAAAGGTCAGAGGCGATACAGGCTTTCCCCACATATAGCCTTTATGATGAAGAAGATTAGAGAGTGCCTATTATTTCCTTCCTAAGCTGTCCCACAAAGCCTTGTGATAGAGATACTAGAAGAAGAGCGATGCACTACATCATGATAGAGGGAGAATTGTTCAAGAAAAGTCTAGAAGATGACTTATTGTTGAAATATTTGTCAAAAGGCAAGGCAATGAAAGTCATGGTAGAAGTGCATGAAGGAATTTGTTGGGCTCACCATGCTGGGAGAAAAATGAGGTAGTTGATAAGAAAGTACGGATATTATAAGCCTTCTGTGTTATGAGATTGCATCAGATACGCAAATGGATGTTAGGCCTGCTAGGCACATGGATCTATCCAGCATGTGCCAACACATTTCTTAAATGCAGTGGTGAAGCCATGGCCTTTTCAAGGTTGGGCTATAGATCTAATTATAAGAAAGATTTTTCCTCCTTCAACTAAAGGGCATTGCTATATAATAGTTGCGACAGATTATTTTACGAAATGAGCCGAAGCAATTCCTATGAAGGCTGTGGATCAAAATGATATGAGAAAGATGATAAAGGAGAATATCATTCACAGGTTTGGCCTACCTCAGCACATTGTGGCAGATCGAGGAACAGTATTATTTGGAGGACAAATCCAAGCTTTTGCAGAAGAATAAGGTATTGCTCTCATTCATTTAACACCATATTTTGCACAGAGCAATGGTCATGCCGACTCAACAAATAAGATATTAAAGAATATAAGTGAAAGGATGGTTTAGGATAAACCAAGAGTATATCATGAAGCACTGTCAAAGGCATAGTGGGTGTGGTGCCCCGTCCTCTGGGCACGTCGAGACATACGTAATTATAAATAAGGGAGATATTCTAGCCGAGCATTCATAATTACATATGATAATTACTACATCATTAATGGTTTAGAATTTGTTCAAAGTACTTAATGATTACACTCATCTAGAAAATTTACAAAAGTTACAATATGTCCATGAAAAACTGAACAAAAGATCAAAAAGAAAATATCCTAAATCTTTAAACGTCACTGTGGGATCTGCTGGCTCCTGCCACTCTCCCTGTTTCCCAAAATCTTCTTCTTCAACGAACCCGCCTTCTTCTTTTTCACCTGTGGCACGAATTCTATGAGCCAGAGCCCAGAAGTAAATTCCCTAAACCGTCAAACAAACTCACAACAAAATATTCTACAATACATATCGTATAATACCCAATACAAATTTAAGGGAAAAGAGACAAATAACCTACCATTTTCAACAGGGTAAGCATGTATGAAAAACTATTGTGCAAGTGCGTGACGCCGATGAATGCAATATAGTTGCCTAGCCTAGCATACTTCCAGAACAATATCATGAATTCCACGCTGGAAATTACAGAATAGACTTGATGGAATCTTATCACTGAACCTATCCTCTCCTCGTTGCGAAAGGTAAACCCTCGTCATGGCTGCATGCCTTGGCCATTTTACGCAATGGCAACGGCGTAGGGACTGGCATTTATCCAATTTTACCAATCCTTATTCCAGGCCAACTAATCCCACCTTAAGAACTAGGATACTCATTAGGTGTCAACCCAAAGTCTAATTAAAGCTAGTGACGAATCCATGGTGCCTAATCCCCCTTTTTAAAATAAATAATATCCCAATTCAATTTCAAATAATGCAACCAGGAACGCCCTTGATCCACAACCATAGAAAGAGTGATTTCACATCACCCAACCCACAATGAAAGATACGAAATGGACTCCAATAACCTAAGATGCAATATTTGAATGCTCATGATGTGCAATATGCTTCTCGTGTACAATTAATTAAAACATGGCATATAAACACAATATGGCACAAGGTAGAATCTACAAAAGCATAGAGTATAAGCATGCAAAGCATAAATCATGACTTATGTGACATAGGATCGAACTATTAACAGAGGTTCATTTCATTAAAATCATCATTTTCATACACCAATTATTCACCCAAGTTCATATAAAGGCCATAGATTCAAGTTTCACAAAGTAACACACCATTCGTTTACTTAGCCAAATTTGAGTAAAAGTTTAATTGCCAATTTTAAAGTTCTAACAGTGTTTTGAAGTACCTAGACATGGATTCAATTTCTAAAATTTGAACACCAATTAGATAAAGATATTTCTTACAATTTTTATGTTTAACACTAAGGTAAGATCCTAAGGCAAAAAGGTCATTTATTTTATTTAAGTGAAAATCGTTTAACATTTTACAGAGAAAAAAGACAGAAATTGGGCCTCTGTTGGCCACGATTTTGGGGAATCACTTCAAGGGCTATAGGTCTAATGTTTGGTGAGGTTTTAGTTTAAGGTGTCCCCTACAAGTTTCATGTTTTGTGTTAGGACAAATTGTTTGGAAAAAGTAAGTGATTTTGACTAATTTATAAAAAGGGTTTAGTTAGCCTAAAAACGGTATGCAGAGTGAGTTTTCAACAGAGAATGCTCTAAACCTTTAGGATACTATCCGAGGGTTTTTGGGCTGATTTTTGCTTAATATTTAGTTTAATATGTAAGGTATATTTTTCATGTTTACCACTTTTGAATTTGGTCACTAAAAACTTAGGATTTTGATCTCACAAAAAGTTGTAACAGAGAGCTCTCTATCAGTCACTAAATCTCAACAGTGACTTTGGGGAGTTTGTTGACCCATAAAGACTTCATATTGTTGTCTCATTGTTGGTGAATAATAAGATAAATATGTTATCTACAAGTTTTATATTTCGGCCCAAGCTCGGTTCTCAATTTAACTTGGAGTTTTTAGATCTGCAACTCAGAGTGGTCAAAATCTGACATTCTTTGGTAAAAAGAGTATATATGGAGTTCGACCCATATTACTTCAAACCACTTTTGTATGAAAGGGAACTTAAAAAGTTAGGTCTGGACATAAAAAGAACTTTAAGATCATTTTTCTACAATTATTTATGATGTTTTAAAGTTGGTGAAAAAATGTTGGTAAGCCCAGAAAATTAGGTTACCTAGGGTTTTGGTTGCTCAGCTCATGTTGTATGTATTTTTGATGTGTTCTCTTTGTATGCATGTCTTATACTCATACAAATCAAAACTCCAGAACATAATCAAGTGATAAAATTCAAAAATATACGCATGCAAGCACATGCAAAGCTTGATCATACATAAACAGTCCACCGTTCACACTTACGACGCCTTTTTGAGTTACACTTTGTTTCTTTTTCTTAGGGTTGATTGTAGAGATGGATTGAGCGCTATTTCATGAGAGTATATCAGAGGGTTTTAGGGGATTTATTAACCTTATTTGATGCTCAAATGGTTGAAGGAGAGTAGGACTTAGCTTTAATGTAATTTTTCTTGGATTTTTCTTCCTTCCTTCTTCTTTCTTATTTTCTTCTCCTCTCCTTCTTCTCTCAAACTCTTGGAGAACCCTTTGAACACTCATTATTCTGGTCTCTCTCTCTCTCTCTCCTATTGCCAAAATTTGATGGACAAAATGGGGGGGCTTAAGTCTTGTTTTATAAAGAAAAAAATAATGAAAATAATTATGACATTTTATGTAAATTTTTGATTTTTCAATTGGTTGCATGGGGTGGTCATTGCATTTTTAAAAAATATTTTTCAAAATATGGCAGCAAGGGAAGTCGGCTGGGACTGTTTGGGGCAGCACAAAAGCTAATTTTGCATTATTATGGGGTTTAAGTTGAGTTTTGGTACTATTTTGTGCAAGAAAATACATAAAATATTAATTTTATATATTTTTTTGGTATCTAAACCTACTAAAATTTATTATATTAATAAATTTATAATTAATTTAGTCTTATCATGATTTATCATAATTTTGATAGCAATTAATTAAATAAGTGTAGACTTTTAAGTTAAATTAAGTTAGTTTGACTAAAATTGACTTTTTGACGTATTTATTGTGTAGAGATTTTAAATAATTATTTATTTACTTTTGTTGATCTATATTATTATATTATTATGTATATTACTTGTATAAAAAATATTAGGCCAAAATAATACTTAATTTATACATCTTTTTCTCATTTTTAAGCTTAAAAAGATAAAAAATAGCTTTTTGGGCACATTTTCCTAGGTGCCTGGCCATGCAAGGGCAATTTGGTTATTTTTGTTATTATTTTATATTTTATTAATTAATTATATATAAATATCTAATTTTGGGTGTTTATGTGTCAAATTTTGAATTTTTAGAACTTTTTATTGTACTAAGAGCAAAATGATCATTTTACCTTAATTATGAAAATTTTTCTTTTAATTTTATATTTTATATTATTTATTCAATTTAAGCTGTCCCGGGACTTTTCTGAGCATTAGGGCTTCATTTCTGAATATTGAGTCTTTTTTAGGCTTTTTGGGTCAAATTAAAGTTTCTGGTTGAGTTATAATTTCTCTCATTTATGCGGTGACCTCATTGTGTATCCATCGCTAATACTAGGGTTTGAGTCAGGTTATTTTAAACTAGGTAGTTACCACTAGGGTCCGGACCAGGGTGTTACAGTGGCATATTGAAATTCAAAGAGAACTGCTACTGGAGAGACTCCCTTTTGCCCTTATATATGGGCATAAGGCAATTCTACCTATGGAAGTCTTGGTCAAATCACTCAGAGTAGCAACTCAAAATGATTTAGTTACTACAGGTTATTCGCAAGACATGTATATGGAGTTGGAGGATTTAGATGAAGTAAGAATAGCTTCTTTGAATAGGCTGTTAGTACAAAAGAATCAAGTGGCCAGAGCATGTAACAAGAGGGTCAGGAAAAACGTTTTCACATAAAGGGAGTTAGTATAGAAAGCTATTTTGCCTTGTGGGCAGAAAGATTCTAAATATGATAAATGATCTCTATCATGGGAAAGACCATTTAAAGTCTTTAAAATTCATCCAAAAAGATCATATATGCTACAAGATTTAGATAGGGAAGTTCATAAACATTCAATTAAGGGTAAATATCTGAAAAAATACTATCCATCAGTTTAGGAAACAGCAAACCAAAACAAACTAGAAGTACTTTAAAGAAACTATACTATCAAAGTTTAAGAAAGAAGGTTTTTCAAACGAAGTTGGAGGCAGGCCTAGTTCTGTTAATTATTCTCTATCTCTAGTTTGGCCGCTGCTGCTTCATTGGCAGATGAAATCAGCTCAGTTTCCATAAGAGATTATTTAGCCATCAGTTCTTGGGAAGATGTGAATAGAGAGGCAGCCTAGCTCTTTAGCATAGAAAGATTATCCTCAATCACTGATAACTCCTTCTGAAGAGAACTGAGGATAGCCAAACTATCCTTCCTTCTTCGTATCTTCTGGTCCTCTTCATCCTTCAATTGTTGGAAGAGTTGAAATGAGGAGGCAAGTTCCTGCTTCAGGTTCTCAAAATTGGAAATTCTTGTTTCATTATCTGCCTTCTTCTTCAGTGCAGCGCTGTAAGCTTTATCCAAAGGCAAATCCTGGTTGAAAACTCAAATTGAATAAAATCAGCATCAAGGGCATTAGAAGAGGAGAATAGTGTGTCAATTGCAATCTTGAAGACGTTGAGACGTCTAGAATGAAGGATGTCTTGAAGAGAGAGATCCTGCATGGTCCTCAAATCAGACTTGGCCTTGTCAACTTCTTCAACAGAAAGAATTCTTGGGGCATGAGAGGCTATTCCAAAAGAACCCTCTAAAACAGGAGGAGTCAACTTGGCAGCGAGTTGAGCAAAGGACTCTACATCAACAGGAAACAAAACATTCATCCCTATAGGACCAAATTTCTCCTTGGGATTGGGATCAGTTTCTCTAGTTGCAGAAGTTTCCTGCAATCGGCCAGAGGAAGAACTTAATTATTTAAACATTGAAGAAGTATAAAGCTGTAAGTGGTACCTTTTTGATTGAATGCGAGGAATCTGAATTTTCTTTCTTAGGAGATGGAGGAGAAGATTCTTCTAGTTCAAAAGGCTCATCAGGATTAGTTGGAAGATCATCATAAAAAGAAAGGCTATAGCCTATAGTGATCTTGATGCTATTCTGGGTAACAGAAGCAGGATTGAGATTTTCAATTGTAGATTTCTCTTCTTCTTTCTCCTCAGATTCTTCTTGAAATAGATCATGAGGGGATGGAATGGCAGAAACTAGTATGGCTGAAATAGGCTTTGATGGTAGCAGAGAATCATTTTTCTGTAGATAAAGAGCAATAAATGAGGTATGATTCTATTGTAAAATTTATTTGCTCAAATGATATCTTACCTTTTCAGAAGGAGAAGACGAAAGTCACCTCTGGTACGCTTTCTAAGAGGTGGGACCAGGTTTTGAAAAGGACAGAAAAGATATAGTCAAAAGAATGAAAGTTAACCCAAGGAAAAGATTAGAAAAATACCTTGATAAGAACATGGTCATCAGGATCAGTATCATTCTCAGAGATTTCAACTGGGGGAGAAGAAGCTTTTGGTTTCGCAACACTTGAGAAAAGGAAAATTAGTATAAGAAAGAGGATGAAGAAATTGAGAGAAGCAAATAAAAGGCTGACATGCTCCTTCCACGGGAATGAAGCGGATCACCCCTTGACAGATAGCATCCTCAGTTTCCCAAAGAGGAGGATTAACTTTGGCAATGGTCACCTATTTGGTCAGAGATAACCAATCATGCATGCCTAGTTTTCTAAACAGATTAGCAAAGACTGCATATGTAGGAGGATTTGGAGGTATGACTTTGCCAAAGGGTTTCAGAATGGTTTCAAAAGGAGGGACGTTTTCTCCTAAGGTTTGCCAGGCCTTAAAAAAGGATGCACTGGCGTTGTACTTTTGGTAGACTTCTATTTCACCCATACATTCTTGCATAGCCTTAACCATACCATCAGGGTCTAAAGGGTTCCATTTACACTTAAAGAACTCTTCAAAGCGAAGAATGGCAGAAATGGTGTCAGAAAGGAGTGAGGTCTTACCTTGAGATTTAGACGGTTTTGATTGAGGTACTTTCTTCTCTTTTTGGTTCAAGGATAGAGCAGCACGAAGAACTTGTTGGTTAGGAGAAATCCTCAGCAGAACACTTTTGGTCGTCTCATGAAGCTTATTTTATATGAAGAATTGCCACTATATATCGAAATCCAAAGTTGAGTTAGGGATTTAATAAAAAGCGTGTAAATGAAAAGATTTCCTGAGGTAGGGGAAAACTCAACTTGCAGTTTTGATCTCATCTATGTACAAGATCAGTCTATCGGTAAAAGAATCATTTTCAAATTCAAAGGGAGGAAGCGGTACCAGTTGGGTAAGGCCAAACTGACGGGCTAGCTGGGTAGCATCGTAGAATTCAATTCCACACTTGTTAATGGGAGTGAAGTAAAGGCCGTAAGGAAAATCTCTCGAAATCAAGAAACTGGCCCAAGCTTCCCTCTGCTCACGATTGGAATTGTCTAAATTGGAAGTAAGGGTGCGTGGCCAAGAAGGACCAACAAATCGAAGGAGAGGAAACCGCTGACGAGGCCGGATAGTGATCAAGTTTTCATAAAAGAAAGTGAAAGAGTCATTGAAAGAATGGGATTTTAGTTCAAGAGGAGGAAAGGATAAGCCTTTGTGAGGTTGCCCAAAAGAATAGTCAGGGCAAAATTGAGGAAAGTAGCTCCAGAGCCACATTTGTAATAGCCAGAAGGGTTCAGAACCAATGGTAAAATGGCTATCAACCATTTCTTTCATGCCTCTATATAGATGAGCCATGACAAGGGTACCTAATGCAACTTTTTGGCCTAAGGCCAAAGCTTTGGTTAATTCGGTGAAGTCTTTGGTTATTTCGAGAGAAAGAACACAAAACATGAATTTATTCACCCAGTAAATGAGAAAAGCTATATGTTCATAGTAAAAAACAGAGCTGGGAGGTTTTTCCTAATTCACGGCAAGGAATCGATCATATGACATGCCTTTTTGAGCAGAATAGGTGAAAGAAATGTCCTTACAAGAAATCAATGCATTGGCTTCTTCACCATGGGGACAAAGGTCATTAATGAAAGCTAGATCTTGTAAAGAAGGGGACATAAAGCCAACTGGAAAGAAGAAAGCATTGGAAGAAGGAGACCAAAACTAGAGAACAACAAAGATCAGAGTTTTATCAACCTGATAAGAGGTGCGGCTAAGCAGGATAGCATCATAAATGCCTATTTCTTTCCACAATTTGCCTTTAGAAGTGAGAAGTCGAATGACCCATTGATGATAGTCGCTACAAGGGGTGTGCTGATATGTCGCCCAGAATGGAGTGGGCAGAGCAAGAGGAAGTTGTCCTTCGATACAAGGATAGAAAGGTGAGAGATAACCAAGACATTGCTCTTTAAAGGCTAGGCCCAATCCAAATCTCTTGGCAAAAGAAATGAGGCCAAATTTTTGAGGAATTAGGGTTTCAAAATGGAGTTGGGGTTTTCGTTGGGCGATTAAATCTTTCACTTGTTTGGCAGCACTGTTGGATTCCCTAAGAGTAGTGTTAGCACGTTTAGAAACCATTGATGAGGGAAGAAGATCAACATAAGAAGAATGGAGAAGATGATATCACGAATGGGTAAGCAACTAGCAAAGAAGCAGTAATAAAGAATTGGAGGGAAGACTGAATTTATGGGGATAAGGAATAATAGCAAAAAATTAGAAATGAATATTGAAAGACTCCTTTCCGGGAATCTAAAAGGATTCTCTGAAGGGCCAATGCTTGGGCATACTTCGAAAATTATAATGCAACTGATTTTCTAAAAAAGTGGCGGCGGTATTATTTAAAATAAGTTGTTGATAGAAATCTCTAGTGAAGCATTAAATAATGAATAATGGTACGTGGCTTGTGCAGTTTAAAATATTTAAGAAATGATAAAGAAAAACAAAATGCAAGAGAATAAGAGCACTTGACACGTATAGCCACAAGAACAAGTCAAGAGAGAACCAACCATTGGAGCAAAGAGTAAAAAGTGATAGGGAGATTTTATTAAACTGGTGATTATAAATGTGAAGATTGGCCAAAGAGATATGATACATCCAACACATATCAAAAGTCCTGAACTTATTTTATTTTCTTATCTCGTAGTTAAACATTTTTAAATTTCCAAATCTAGATCCCTTAGTTCGCTCTCATTCCATTTTCATTTATCATATTAAATTCAATTTTTGTTCTCATTAGTTGTAACTTTAGTCATAATCTTTGTTTTAGTTCGTATTTCTTTCGGTATAAAATTATTTCCAATTCAATTTTCAATTTCTATTCATCCATCCTTCAAATTCTCTTTTATTTTAATTCAAAAAACGCTTGAAAATGGTTAAAATCCTCTTCATTGAAGCAAAATATCGAACTGGTAACTTTTGCTTTGAACTACACACAATTTAACCCGATTTAGAGTCAAATTGACGCAATTCTAAATATAATTGAATGCATTTGTCCAGGGATGCTCGCACCGCATCATTAAAATCCTGAACATAATTCAGCGCGAACGTCAACTGTTACAAATTTTTTTAAACACTCACAACTTCTACTACAATTTATAACTAGTTTTTCTTTTATTTCAGTTACAAGTTACAATTTTTACTAAACTCTCACAATTTCTTCTACAAACTATAATATATAAGCAACTAGTTTCAACAATGTCAAACGCTACTATCTTGACACCCGTTTAATTGCACCTTCTATGTTGGACATGAAAGCCCATGAACATATCAAGCTCCGCACATTTTTTCAATACCATGTAAAGAAAAAAGTATACATGCTTGACATTAAAAGTCCAAAAAAAATATTACTGAACGTAAACGTAAAACCAGACATAATATTATTCGACTTTGTATTACCGAACATGTATATTTTGCCTGAATATTGAATGGCAAACGTTTTCTATTAGTTTGGTAAAATAAAGCTAAACAAGGGTAATTAGTTTTAAAAAAAAACACAGCCAAATGAAACTTGAACGCCAACATTAGTTTTTGTTTTTCAAAACCCAAAAAATAACTAGTTACTTTAATAATAATAATGTATAAAAAAATGCACGCACGGAAACCCAAACAAAACACCAAAAATAATAAGAAGAATTAGTGTTTATAGTGGAGACAGCATGTGATTTTCTATTGAGAACCAAACGCAGCCATCTTTTATGGGATATCAGAGCAAGAGCAAAGAAAGTGCCTTAGGATTTTCCAGCTTTCACGTTCACTAAGAAGTGAGTCGTCGGTCTTCCAACGTTCCACGTTCACTTGCAAGTCCAGTTCGGGAGTTTAATGCATGGTCTGGGTAGCTTCCCAAAAAACTGGCTTGATACATAAGATTATTGTTTTGGTATTATGGTGTTCCAAAAAATAGTGCAAATTTTAAAATTTTAAGGTGGATTTCCAAAGAAGACATTAATACTACATACTCAAAAAAATTACCTAAAAATTTATTCAAAATTCAAAATAAATAGTTTAGATTCACTTAGAGTGTGACATACACAGCACAGTTAAATCTAAACTATTTTGAATCCGGAATAAAATTCTAAAGTAACTTTTTTGGGTACATAGCATCCAAAGTGATAAACGTGTGCATTTAAAATTACCCATTGATACATCTACAAAACCTTACTTTTCTATTTTAAAACCTATCCTACCTTGAGAGAGAATATATATATATAAGTTCTTCCCCAAACCATGAATGTCACATTTTCACTAATCTGGATGATAAAATCAGACTTGTTCGACAATAATGTTTAGCCAACAGTTTTAACACATCATATTAGCCAACAACCTGAATAATGTATAGCTTTAAGCCATGGGCATTTGGTTTCAAAGAGACCCATGCTAAAGTTCAGAGTTTCTGGTCTAGACCACATAATCTAAAAAGGAGAATGCAAGTTTACTTGTCACTGCTGACTTGAATCCATCTTCAAAGCCACCCATTTGTCGTCGCTGAAGGGCAAAACAGTGGCACCATCAGGAAATGACATGTTTGACCTGAAGGGGTAAACCAAAATTTTCTCACGAGGGGAGCCATTTGTTCCACTTGCTCCGGCCGGTGGATCAAGATTTAAGTCCAAATTCGCAGAAGGTGAAGAGACACAGGCTTCAGAAGAGGAAGAGCTCAGAGGAAACTGATCTCGGAAACTTGGATGTATGACGTCAGGTGAAGGTGAAGGCAAAGGCGAGCATCGGTGTCTCTTTGCATTGATATCAGCTTCTTGAAGTGGGTCGGGCGAATGACGATTGCCAACTTCGGTATTTCCTGTAGTCAATTTGGATGAGAACTTCTGTCCATTTCCATCTGAGAGACATGAAAGCAAAAAATGCATTTGGGCACTGTATTATTGAACTTGGAATGAAAAATTCTATATGCCCAATAAATGACTCTCCTTCCACAAGCACAAGGATGATCGATACAAAATAAATAAGGTAATACTATAGTGTGCGCCCACTATTTAGGTGCATACCACATGCACCTTTAACTGAACCTAAATTTGTATAATAAAAGCCAAAATTAAAATAACCAAAAACCAACATTGAAGTAACTAAAATTTAAAGTTGAAAATGGAGTCCTAAAGTTGTCATAATAACTAAAGCCAAAGGAGGAATTAATCCCTTGAATCCGGTACCAACGGATACCATTTCCCCTAGAACAACTCTCTCTTTCAAGCCCGTCAACTAATCGATACGACCCAACAGAGCAACTTTTGCAAAAAGTCCAGTAGTTTCTTGAAAACTAACTTCAGATATGAAACTTTGAATATTCAAAGATGCTCTTGTTATTCTCAATAAGATGGCTTGGTAATAGATCGCTTCTTCCAAAGCACGCCCCATTCGTTCTGCTCACAACAATCCAATTAATTCTCCACCGTCTATCCAGGGTCGAGCCCTGGGATTTTATGGCGAACTTAAAAAGGCACTTAGAGATACTTTACGCCCAATCATTCCCTTGCATCCCTTGTATTACCGCGGCTGCTGGTACATAGTTAACCGATTTTTATTCCCCAGATACAGTCATTACTTCTTCTCTGAGAAAAAAGTTCATGACCAGTGGGTGTTCTACCTCTACAAAGCATTGCTGCGTCAAGTTTTCGCCCATTGCGGAAAATTCTCCACAGCTGCCTCTCGTAGGAGTCTGGGCCGTGTCTCAGTCCTAATGTGGCCGATCATCCTCTCGGACCAGCGACTGATTATTACCTTAGTAAGCTATTGCCTCACCACCTAACTAATAAGACGCGAGCCCCTCCTCAAGCATATTCCTCCTTTTGGTCCTCAGCCTACGGGGTATTAGCAGCCGTTTTCAGCTATTATTCCCCTCAAATAACCAAAGAGTGCACAGCATGCCCACTGTAGACCCTAAAATGGTCATATAACAGAGCCCAAAATTATCATAATCAAAACCTAAATAAAAATAACCAAAAGGTGGACACCATAGAATGTCCCAAATAAATATTCAAGAAAGAAACTAAAGAGATGCGACCAACTAGCCAAAAAATTAAAAACATTAATAGGCATAGATGACTATACGCATAATTTCTCATCCACCTTAACATATGATTACCTAAAGGAAGTCAGGGTCCCCATATATATACATGAAGTAAAGCTGTAGAAGTGTAAGTAATCTGGGCCCCACAAAAAATTAGTGGCTCTGAAACTACTTAGTTATCCCACATCGCATACAAGGCAAGTCATAATATGACTGGAGGAGACTTACAAAGGGTCAATTGAAATTTATCTCTAAATATTTATTTTGATTCATTTTCTTTCTAAATTTGTTTTCTGGAGAAATATATTTAAACATGAGGCACTAGTTTAAAATGTTTTAGCTTCTTTTTCTCCTTTCTTTTTTCACATTGGGCCACTTATAAAGCTTTAGCAAATAATCAAATAATCATTTTATGGAAAATGCCAACTACCACCCATTGAGCAGTGGATCCAAGCCCTACAATGTAATTGTTGCTCTTCCCCATCAACATTCAAAATAGAAACTCTTATCGGTGAGAGTTCCTATTTTGAATTTTTATCCACCGCCCATTTGTGGTTAGGAGGACCCTTATTTATTTAGTTGTCTTACAAGCACAATGAAATTATGGGTTTAAAAGCACAAAGCACAATGTAATAACTAATATTATTGCAATTAGCTTGTTAGCCAGTTGGATTTCGTATGCAAAATTTAAGTGCTACCCCAATTCAATCTCCCAATTAACTTACAGTATTGGTTCATATAAACAACTATAAAACAACAAGTGGATTTGTTTCAATCCACTTAGAAGGAAGAAATGCCCTGCATTTCTCATGCCTCTATAAAAACAAGGCTTAAAGAGCTTGAGATTTTTTATCAGGCAAAGTGTGGGGCTTTATAGACATATATAAAGGAATATTTCAGTAATTATATATGAGAAGATGAAAACTTATTGTAAAACTTCCGTGCCTTGATCCGGCTAGACCCACAGTTTGGTGGTATCTGCCATAGTCTTCCTTCTAGCCCCTCCCATCATTAGAGTATTGGCTCCACCCATGAAGATAGTGCTGACTATGTAGTTAAGTTAATTTATAACAAGATATCAGAAAACACAACCCAGATTCAAGTCTTGAATTTGAAGTTAATTCCGATGTTTTTAGAGAGAGCCAGTTGGGTTAAGTATGACAGCTATTCAATGCTTTTTTGATTCATCAGTTTGAACTGTCAAAAGAACTTGGTGTGTGATTCCTAGCTAAATTCAGATAAAATGGCAAGTACATACTGCCAATTTAAATATGGGAAACCAGTGAGCATATATTGTAGCCTATGAAGCACGGATACTTCAAAAATGGTGCCGTACACGTATCGGATACCGATACGCGTCCGATACGCCGGGATACGTATCGGATACGGCTGGAAAGTATCCAAAAATTATTTTTTTATTTTTTCAATTCTGGATACGTCTCAAATACGTTTGGGATACGTCGGGATATGCACGGATACGTTTGGGATACGGAAAAATGAGAAAATTTTTGGAATCTCAAAAAACCGAGCGGTAAAAGTTAAATCCCTAAAGACAGAGATCACAAGAAAGCTTTTCAACTTCGCACAACATTATCGTCAAAGATAAAATTGCAAAGCAATTAAGAGGAATACTGAAATAGTCGCACTGTCGCAGTCTCACAGAGATCAATTTCAATTTTCAATCGAGCTCTTCAGTGTCCAATCCAGCCCTAGTGGTGTTCAATCAAACCCTAGCAGTTGGCATTGAAGCTGTATTAGATTGAAGTTCAATGTCGATTGTGATTGAGCAAGCCCTAGAAGTCGATGATCCAGAACTAGAAGTTGATTGAAACTTTACAGGTCAGTCGATAGTTGATTCTTGCTTCGTTTCTCCTCCTGTGTTCTTCTCGACTTCTCATCTTTCGTTGCCGACTTGCCGTCATTCTTCTTGGTTTTCTGAGTTTTCTCTCTATCTCGTTCTCATCTCTCTCTCTCTCTCTCTCTCTCTCTCTCTCTCTTAAAAAGTTAAAAGGCGTTAGTTTAGAATAAAAAGTCCAAAACTAAAAGCTGTGCGTGTACACTGTACGGTGCACTATGCTACAGTAGCACTAGCACTAGCACTTAACCCCAAATTGGTAAATAATTTTTTTAAGTATAGAGAATGCTTCTCATAAATAAAATCATATTAATGAAGGAGGTCGAGCTGAAGTTGATATTACTAAAGACTAAATAGTAAAAAATGATGATTCTTAATTTAAGACAAATATTTTGTTATGTTTTAAACTAAACTTTCTTTTGTCATGTGTCGGATGTCTAAAAGAAATAATTTAGTTAATATTTTGGTTTTATTGTCAATCTATCATGAATTCATTCTTGCATTTAACTTGATTTTATGAATAATATAATATTAAATATAAATATATACTAATATATATAAAATTTACAAACGTATCCTATCCCTATCCGTATCCGTATTCTGCTTTTTTCAATTTTTCCGTATTGCTGTATCCGTATCGTATCGTATTCATATCCCGTATCCGTATTCGTGCTTCATAGATTGTAAGAGTATCGAGAAAATCACCTATACATTCCTCATTTTGGTCATCCTTAATTACAAGGCTGGGTTTCGGCCCGACACTCTGTTTCAAATCACCAGCAATAACTGACTGCAAGATGGAAGATGAGATCTCCAAAGCTTCCTTTATTTGACATCCCAAAGGAAGAATTGTGGGGGGGATCAGATTTGCTCTACCTAAATAAACATGTCGTAGTGTCTTATCAGCACACAAAACGATCATAGTTTTCAATCAAATATGTTCACAAAAGATGCAAATCTACATTACAATTCAAAAAGTTTTTTTTCACCTTATATGATTCATCTATTGACTAGAAAAAAAATTAGTATAGCGTACTTACAAGAGACTAAATAGGTAGAGGAGAAATCAAAATATATTAATAATTCTCCTCAAAAGAAATAGATAATACAGGGTATAAAAACTATTATACTAGAAAAGAGAGACAAAGAAATGGTGTAGGAATAATAGTTGCTAAACACCTTCAAGATAATGTAGTAACAGTTACGCGAAATGAATAGAGAATAATTTTAATTAAACTTGTAATTAGAAAAATAATAGTTAATGTGGTTAGTGCCTACACACCTTAAGTAGGATTTGATTACCATACTAAAGGATAACTTTGAGATCAATGGATGAAATGATTTAAGAAATACAAGTAAGAGATAAGATAATTATAGGTGGAGATTTTAATAGGCGCGTCATAAATAAGATACAAGGATATGAGAAAGTTGATAGGTGTTTTGGTGATCAAAATGAGGCCGGCTGGAGAGGGGATCCTAGATTTTGCAATTACCTTTGATCTTATATTAACAACATTTTCTTTAAAAAGATATAAAAACACTTAATAACCTTTAAGAATGGGTCTCATAAAAATCAAATAAAATATTTCTTTACTAGGAACATAGACTGCCCAATACTTAAAGATTGCAAGGTCATTCATGGAGAAAGCTTAGCATCGCAACATAAGTGTATGGTATTAGATATTTACATTAACATGCAACATAAAACAAGAAAAGATATTAGAATCCCACGAACTATATGATGAAATCTTAAATGTGAGAAATTTGAGATTTTTAAGGACAAGGTGTGTAAAGAAACAGGGTGAAATTTTAAAAAAGATACTAATACTATGTGGAGTACAATTACAGAATATATTAACAGGATATCGAAAGAAGTTCTTGAATAGTCAAAAGGAAAATGCCCTATAACTAAGGAAACTTGGTGGTGGAATGACAAAGTCCAAGCCATATTAAAAGTAAAGGAATCTTTTTAAAGATAGCAAAGGAATAGAAATGACAATAATTTTACGAGTTATAAAACACGATTGTAAGAACATTAAGAGAATCGTTAGAAATGCTAAATTGAAAGATTATGGTGACTTTTATACAAGATCAGATGAGAAAAAGGTAGAAAAGAACATCTATAAACTCGTTAAGTGGAGAGAAAGAAAACAAGAGACCTTACTCAAGTTAAATGCATAAAAAAAAACGAGAATTCAAGAATGTTAATGAAGGACAAAAACAATAAGTAGAGAAGGAAATACAGTATTCTAGTACCAATATATAAAAATAAAGGAGATATTCAAAATTGTAACAACTATAGAGCTATTAAGTTGATAAGTCATACGATGAAACTATGAAAAAAAATAATTGAACATCGTTTAGAACTAACAACAGTGTCACAGAATCAATTTAGTTTTATGCTTAGTAGATCAACTATAGAAGCAATCCACCTCTTAAAAAAATTAATAGAAAATTATAAAGAAAATAAAAGAAATCTGCATATGATTTTTATAGACTTAAAAAATGCCTATATAGAGTGCCTAGAGATATGATATGATGAACATTGGAGCGAAAGGAAGTGGCAAAAGGATACATTGATGTGATAAGAGACATGTATGATGGGACCGCCACGACAACGAGATCACCCGTAGGAGAAACAAGTAAATTTTTTATTACAGTCCGATTATACTAAGGATCGGCTGAGCACTTATTTCTTTCCATTAGTTATGAATCAATTAACTAGATTGGTGTATATTGTTTGTTGATGATATTCTCTTAATGGATGAGAATAAAAGTGGAATAACGTTACGTTAGAAATATAGAGGGAAGCTTTAGAGTCAAAAGTGTTTTGAATAAGTAGAAATAAAATTGGATATATAGAATATAATTTTAAGCAGTAATAAGAGTATTAATAGTGAAAAAGTAAATATTCAAAACCAAGATATTCCTAAAAGTGAATATTTTCGTTATCTAAATTCAATTATTAACAAAAATGAAGTAATTACAAATGATGTAACCTATAGAATCAATGTTGGTTGGCTTAAGTGGAAGAGTGCTTTCGAAATATTATGTGATCGACCCTATGTTACCAAGAACGCAGATCGTTCTGGAACAGCGAATAAAAACGGGAACATGATACGCCACATGTACTAAATTGTAGTACGATAGGAGTAGACTTTTATAACTTATAATATTATAATATACTTATTTCAAACGAGAAGCAACCATCAAGTATAATATAATTTTCTAAATTGTTCACGTGAAATACATATCTCAAGTAAAGTATATATTTCAAAACTATTATAACAAGTTTTCTTTGCAGTTTTGGCTTGCTAAAGCTCGAATTTCTCTACATTTTAAATTATTGCATTTAATTGTCAATAACAAAAAATGTTTAAGAAATAAATAAAAAAGACATGAGAGATCGGTTTGAATCACTAAATTTACCGTTTTGAAACGAAAGTGTACCATGTTTCGGAACGTGCATTCCAAAACATAATTCATGAGGGATTAAGTGTTTTCAAGTAACACTATACTTACAAGATTAAAGGAAAAGTCTTATCGGACAGCTATTGGACCAGTAATTTTATATGGGACAAAATGTTAGGCTGCTAAATAAGATCACGTAAATAAAATGATTGCCACGGAAATAAAAAATATTAAAATAGATGTGTGGTAAAACTAGAAAAAGATAAAATTTGGAATAAAAATTGATAAAATGGTAGGAGTCGGACCAATTAAAGACAAGCTGAGAGAAAATAGATTAAAATGATTTAGACACATAAAACATAGGCCAATTGATGCAGTAATAAAAAAGAGCGACAAGATCATGAGTAATGAAAACAATAGGAGGAAGGGTAAACTTAAATTGACATGAGATCTTGTATTATGAAAAGATATGAACCTATTAAAACTAACTGAAGATAGAGTCCTTAGTAGAGCATAATGGCGTAAAAAGATTTATATAGCTGACCTCAATTGATTGGGACAAAGGCTTGATTTGGCGTGGCTTGGGTTAGTTTGGCTTGGTATGATTCATCTATTGAGTATTTTTTGGTTCTTATTTGGCACACTTTTTCCGGTAAAGTCTTATTCTGTTATCGTAGGCAGGAGCAATCCGCTAGTTCATAGCATATTCCAATGAATCACAACTCCAAAGGCTGATATGACAACACTGTTACTGTTTTAGTTTATCCTATGTTACCTGGAACACGGATCATTCTAGTATGAGGAACAGGAACTGGAACACACTACGTCACATGCCCTAAATTGTGGTAAGATAGGAATAAGTTTTTATAAATTATAATATCGTAATGTATTGCTTTCAACTTAATAAGCATTCCTAAGATAAGAGTATTATTTTTCAAACTATATATGTAAAACACATTTAAGAAGCATTATAACCAACTTTTTTACATTTTGTCTTTCCAAAACTCTACTTTCTCTGGATTTTGTTTATCATGTTTTATTTTTTTATCATACGGAAAATGTTGGGGAAACAATATGAAATATTTGTAGAGATAGCCTTGGAATGCTAAATTTTCTGTTTTGGAACAAATGTCCATGTTTTTGGATGCACATTCCAAAATGTAAATTCCTAGGGCGTCAGCGTTTTCTGGTAACACAGAGTTTGTCCTACGGCATTTGTAACTGTCCTCTTTGTCCAACACATTAGCTGAATGATAAAGTCCCTAACTCACATGGCTCCATGAACATGACCTAGACAATCCATTGAAACAGCATGCATTTACTTCATCAAATTTGCATTTCTGAATATATAATATATTTGTGTGTGTGTGTGTACCATGCAATGGGGTTTACTGAATAGAACAGCCAGCAGCAAAGATGCATTGAAATGGATAAATAGAACCCTTGTGAATGGATATTGTACCACCACAATGCAAACACAATTCATGCATAACATAGCTGGCAGTCATTATCCAAGAAACAGATGATCAAATACAAATTGGGGAAACAAACCAGCATTGATCAGAGTGCTTCCCCGAAATAGAAAATGTGGATGCATGAAATCGACAATAAGTTAAGAGCAGAATGGACAACAAATAATGTGTCACGGAAGAAGTCTATACAATTGGAAAGTGGAAAGACTTAGAATGACAAGTTAGCAAAAACACAGCAATTATTTTCTCTTTTCCTATGTAATTAGCAAAGTCAGCATTTAGCCTAGCTAGATATTTCAAATAGGGCCAGCAGACATTAGCCAGCTAACCGAATTAAGAAGGATCACAGAAACTTATGGTAACTGCATACCAAATAGAAGTATACTAATACCTAGCAAACTTGCAACAATTTTCTCAGGAATATGATCTCAAATCATTTTTCATAAGGGACTGTTAAGCCACAGCAGCAGCAACAGCAACAATTAACGCAATAGCTGAGGCTGATAACAACAAACAGCAGCAATAACAATAAAAAAAAGAATAATTGATTGTATTTAAGGACAGATTTTTGACCCCTTACATCATGCTGGATTAAAATGCTTATCAATATTAACAATTGGAATGTGGAAGCATTTAGAATGAAGAGTTGGCGTGAACATAACCATTAGTTTTTTGTTTTCATGAGCAAAGTGAGTATTTAGTGTCTGGCTAGATAATTCAAATAGGGCAGAAGAATTTAACCAGAAAACCGAATTAAGAACGATCACAGAAAACTCATTATAATTGAGCACCAAAAATATGATCTTATATTCCACAAGTGCACCAATTTTCTCAAACATGCCATCTCAAGTCATTTTCCATAAGGGACTGCTAAGAAGAAGAAGCAGCAACAATTAACAGAACTGACGCCAACAAGAAACCGCAGCAATAACAAGAAATAAAAACAATTGAATGTCCATAAGGACAGATTTTTAATGCAAAATTTTCAATCCAGTATGAAATAGGTCAATTCAGACTCCATTCTGTCCGAGAGGATACAATTGCGATAGGTCAACCAACCACCAGGACATCCCAGCAGCTTAGGTCGCATTCCGCCACTAGAAAGAAGAAAGTTTGCTAGTCTTCTTAACTTAATGCAGATTTTTAATGCAGATGTTTCAATCCAGTATGAAATGGGTCAATTCAGACTCCAGTCTGTCCAAGTGGATACAATTGCAATAGATCGACCAATCATCAGGACATCCCAGCAGCTTAGGTCACATTCCGCCACTAGAAAGACTCAAAGATGGAGTCTTCTTAACTTATGGATAAACGGAAAACATAATAACACACCAAAAAAAAACAAAGAAAGAGGGGGGAGAGATCGCAATGAAAGTCAATGAAGGTCATTGGAGGCAACTAGCAACTGAGGCTCACCACAATCAGCCATTTCTTCAACTTTGTTCGGGCATCCTAACATTTTGGAGATTCAAATGTTAGTTTCTGGAAGTAAGCCAAAGTGATAATCATCAAAATTATTTGAGTAAATTACAAGGAACTCCCAAAGATTTAGCCTTTAAGCGACGCACCCACTTGGCTTAAAAAATGTCAACGATCCCCTCTGCTGTTTGAGAAAACTAACAAATCAAGAGCAAAACAGTAAAAAAAACTTCACACAAAATGAAAAACAAAAAATCAAAAATAAGGTTTTTGACTCTATTAGAAGTACACCGCTAACTCTATACAAATTTGAGCTTTCCCAATTGTTCTATGGCACATGAAATACAAGTCAAAACTAATTCCATTAATTGGTCAAGATCAAGGTTAATTCTGACTCCATTTTGTCCCAGATGATACAATTGACATAGATTGACCAATCATCAGTCAGGACATCCCGACAGCCTAGATCACATTTTGCCACAAAAAAGACTCAAGTTCAAGTCTTCTTTAACTTATTGATAAAAATAAAATAAAACGAAAAAAAATAACAAAGAAGAGGGAGAGAGAGATGGCAATGAAAGTCAAAGGAAGCTCATTGGAGGCAAAAAGCAACTGATTCATGCACTTTACCTGTATTTTCCATAACAAGAGGTTCACCACGATCAGTACTTTCTTCACCTTTGTTCTGGCATCCTAACATTTTGGAGATTCAAATGTTAATTTGTGGAAGTAATCCAAAGCGATAATCATCAAAATTATTTTAGTAAATTGCAAGGCACTCCCAAAGGTTTAGCCTTTAAGAAAAGAGCCCACACAGGTTTTTAAAAAAGGCAAAAAAATCCTCCCTGCTGTCTGAGAAAATTAACAAATCTAGGGTAAAACAATAAAAACACATAAAATGAAAAATAAATAATCAAAAATAGGGTTTTTGACTGGATTAGGAGTACATGGCTAACTATACAAATCTGAGCTTTCCCAATTGTTCTATGGCACACGCAATACAAGTCAAACTATAACTTAGCCACAAAGTGTATTATAGCCCCAATCTACAACATCCATACCATAGAAAAACCCAAACTAAATTCATACATTACTCCCTTCATCGCTCTAGAAGACCCCTCCATCACCCACAACAAGCACAACTGCCAATGAAACCCACCCCCAATTCTTTTTTGGCCACCAATAAAAACTCAGTCTAACCTTGCCTCCACTCCCACGATCACGCCCATCCAGCACCGCCATTCAAAACCTCAAACCTCTCCCCCCCCAAAACCTCTCTCTCTCTCTCTCTAAAATAGTATCTGTGCTAATTAACACCACTAAAGTCCTCTCTCTCTATATATAGGAGCATGTAAGATATATGCACCTACACATACCACTTGGACAGCAGATGACCTTTAGCACCAAGGTCACTTCTACTTCTGCACCCATCACAATTAACGTATATATATTAACACACTTTAAAAAAAATAGGTGTAGATAAATCAACAATTTGTTAGTTTCTTTTTTTTTCTATCGTTTGTGTTTGTGGCTTGGGGGCCGAGCACATTGCATGGTATTGGGTTTTTG